>WOXC01001658.1:0-28283 GCA_011680675.1 Gymnobelideus leadbeateri
TCTCACTGACTGAGAATATCTGACTTGAAAGGAGTACTTGAGACTATATAATGCAACCATGCATGAATGAGCAGTCAATGGAGAATCCCCCCTCCAGCTGACCCAGTAAGGGGCCCAAGCAGGGTTTCCTTTGGAAGATCTCCAAAGAAAGGGAGCCTGTTACCGCCTGTGGAAGCCCATGCTACTTTCCCGTACCTCTTGTTTTTTAAGAACATTTTCTTCAAGGAAACAATTCCAAAGATTAGGAAAAATGAAGTTGTTTGAAGGAAACATTTATTAGGGACTTATTAGATATTAGGTATTATACTAAGCCTAGGCTGCTAGGTGGCATCACAGAGAATAGAACACCAGGCCTGGCATCAGGAAGACTCATCTTCCTGAGTTCAAATCCAGCCTCACACACTTACTAGCTGTGTGACCCTGGACAAGTCATTTAACCTTGTTAAAGGTTAAATGCCTCAGTTTCCTCATCTGTAAAGTGAGCTAGAGAAGGAAATGGTAAACCATTCCAGTTTCTTTGCCAAGAAAACTCCAAATGGGATCATGGAAGTCAGATATAACTGAAACGACTGAACCAGAACATGATAAACACATGACAAATATCTTATTTGATCCCCACAATTACCCTGGGGGGCAGGTGCTATTATTACTTGCATTTTATAGCTGAGGACACACTTAATGGGTCTGGAGTGAGAGGTCCTACGTTCAAATATTGACTCTGCCAATGATGACTTTTGACACTTTAGGCAAGTTCCTCAACCTGTGCAGGTCTCAGTTTCCTTATCTGTAAAATTTGACTAGCTGGCTTCTATAATCTCACCTTCTACAGGAAACCTTTCTGATCCCTTTTAATTCCAGCACTTTCTTTCTTTTAATTATTTCGATTTATTCTGTCTATAGTTATTTTTGCCTATGTTTGTTTACATGTTGTCTCCCTCCATTAGACTGTAAGCTCCTTGAGGACAGGGACTGTCTTTTTCCTTCTTGTATCCCTAGCATTTAGCACTGTGCCTGGTCCTTAATGAATATTTATTGTATTGAATTGAATCTAAGGCCCCTTCCAATTCTAAATCTATGATTCTATATGTTCTTGTGTCTCTCCCCTTGCTCCTAATTTATAGACTACAAGCTTGTTGAGGGGGAGGGCCTGTTTAATATTTTGTCTCTTTCCCCCTGAAGCTCAGCAGAGAGTCCACATGAGTATTTCTGCCCTAGAGGAGCTTACAAACAGGTGATCTCCTTTGAGGGGATACTTCTAGGGGACCTGCCAATGTTAGGGCCCACTAGAGGGATGGGACTGATGGGGAGGCGGACACAAGACCTGAAGTCCTAATGTGGGAAGAGAAATGAACAAGGGGCAACATCAAGAAGTGATTAAAGAGGTTGGGGCCACTAGGATCTCTTGGCATTCTTCACCTTCTCCTCCTTCTTTGAGACAATGCTTAATGAGGGCCCTTACTATGCTGGGGCAAGCCCTGCTGGAGGGCTGGAGCTTTGGAAAAGGTAGGACCTGCTGCACCCGGTTAGACTGCTGGAGCTGATCCCAAAGCTTGGAGAACTGCAGGTTTGAGTCTTACCTCTGACCCATGCTGGCTGTGTGAGCCTGAGCATCATTTAACCTCTCCATGCCCCAGGCAGCTGGGATCATATAAAGTGCCAATCTGTATCAGTGGCAGGAATTTCCTTACCTGGGAGGTCCCAGTGCTAATGAAATCAGAAGTCTAGTCCCTCTCTCTATGTTTATTCTGTATGTACTTATATTTGTGCATAGTTCCCCTGATATAATGGAAGCACCTTGCATAGCAAGGTTTGCTCTATTTGTGTAGAAGCTACATCTGCAATTTCATTAGTCTGGGGAATTCCCTCTACCAATGCAGGTCAAACTTAGCAACTTAAAGACTTTACTGAGTCACCTAGGACAGAGAGGTCAGATGACTTCTCTCATACAAACCATTAAATAAGCCACAAATGCTTGCTGAATAATTGACTATTTCAAATTGCTTTCCAGAATGATTGGACCAATTTTCAGCTCCACCAACAATGCATTAGTGTACCCTTCCACAACCTCTTCACTATTGATTATTCCATTGATTACACCATTGATTATTGATATTTTATCATCTTTGCTAGTTTAACTATGTGAGATATAACCTCAGAATCATTTTGATTTTTATTCCTGTTATGTTCATGATTTGGAGCATATGGTTGCTAGTAGTTGAAGAATTAGATGTAAGTCTCCTTTCTCCAAGTTCTTTTTCTTTCATCTTTCCTTTTCTTTTCTTCCTATCTTACTGTACTGTTTCTTCTTACCTCTTACACTTCAACTAGATTCAACTAGAATCCAGCCTTCAAGGTCTGTCTAATTGGCTTCAATCCAAACTTTGCCTCCTGACCTTCAGAGTTCTTCCTACCACCCCCAACCCCTTTAGGTTCATCAAAGAGAGCTGGATTTGAAGTCAGAGGACCTGGTTTAATTCTGGGCTCTCATGATTCCTAACTATATGATCTTAGACAAATTACTTCCCTTCTCTGGACCTCAGACTCTATCTCTAAGGCCCCCTCCTAGCTTTCAGTTTTATGGCCTGTGATACCCCACCCTTCTTTTCCATCAATCTCTCTCTCTTCCAAGAAATCCTAACCTGATTCTCTATACCCTATTCTGCAACTTTTGAAGCAGCCTAGCATGGGAGATAGAAATGGAAATGGATAAGCTGGAGTGACCAGAGAAGGGCAAGAAGGATGGGGGTGCTTGAAATTTATGCCATATGATGATCCACTGAAGTAAAGGGGGATGTTTAGCCTGGAGGAGATGTGGGGTGTGCACTGCGGTGGTGGGGGAGGAAAGGACAGGGTGGGAGATTCAGATTAGCTGTATGACCCCGGATAATTTCACTTAACCTCTCTGTGCCTGCCTTTCTTCTTCTGCAAAATTACTATAACACTTATTTCATAGAATAATTGGTAGCCCAGTACTTTGAAAATCTTAAGAGAAGCTCTGTTATATCCACTGTGATCCATGGCCTCAGTTTATCTTCAGCTACTGCTTTATCTTGATTTTTCTCCAAGTTCTTATTTGGGCTACCTGGGGCCAAGATATCACCCTAGAAGGGTCAGATTAATTGGTAGGGAAAGAGAGGGAAGGAAACAAGCACCTATTAAGCACCTACTATATACCAGACCTTGTGCTAAATGTTTTACAAATATCTCAGTTGATATCAAGTCAGCTAGCTTCTTTCACACTAAATCCTAACAACCTAACTTGGGCAAGAGCCCTCATGAGCCCTTAATGAGACACAAAACCTTTTTCTCTAGGAATATTCTATAGTATCTAATACCAACAATAGTGTTTTAAGGTATGCAAAGTGCTTTACAAATATTATCTCATTTGATCTTCAACAGCAACATTGGCATTATTATTACCCCCATTTTATAGATGAGGAAACTGAGGTATAGAGAAAGTAACTAACTTGTCTAGGATCCCATAGCTAGCTTAGTGTCTGGGGCCATGTTTGAACTCAGGTTTTCCTGAATGCAGGTCCATTGCTCTATCCAGTTCACCAAGTAACTGCCTCAATTAAGAACCACCTCATTAACAATCAGTTATTTAAAGGTCTACTCTACACCTGGCATTGAGCAATTCCTTCTCTCTTAGCCAGTCTTCACCTTTTCCTGGGGAGCAGATGTTTTACCTGGTTCTCCCTGGAGGACTCATTAAGAATTGGGAAGTTGTGTCTTGGGACATGCTGAGCTAAACAAAAATAACTCCCATCAGAGGACAACTCTAAGGCTTCCTTGGTTCATATTTAGCAACATTACCTAGGACCTAGGGACCTGCCTTAATTGTAGTGGTGGAATGAGGGGGTGGGGGGAAGAGAGAGAGAGAGAGAGAGAGAGAGAGAGAGAGAGAGAGAGAGAGAGAGAGAGAAAGAGAGAGAGAGAGAGAGGAAGGGAGGGAGGGACAGAGGGAAAGATGGAGAAAGACAGAGACAGAGACAGACAGAGACAGAAAGAGAAACAGAGAAAGAGACAGAGACAAAGAGAGAAACAGAGAGACAGTGTGAGAGAGAAACAGAGACACAGAGAGAGACAGAGAGAGATGGGGAAGGTGGATCACTGGGCTGCCACAAGATTAGGGCAGACAGAGAGAAGGAGAGTAAATAGAGGACCCTGCCATGCACTGTGTTAAGCATTGGGGATACAAAGAAAGGCAAAGGACAATCTCAGCTCTCAAGGAGACCCCTGTCTAATGCCTGCAAACAATTATTTACCAGTGAGATGCAGACAGTATCAGTTGGAGATCATCTCAGAGGGAGGGCACCAGAATTAAGGGGGCTTGGGAAAAGTGGGGTTTGGCTGAGACTGAAGGAAGGCAGGGAAGCCACTATTGCTTCCCGCCCAGAGGTGATGCTCCAGAGAAGGAGGGAATAGCTAGGGTGGGGCTTGGGCAGAGGATGGGAGGAAGCAGGTAGAGGATGATGTTGGGCTGCTTGGGGTTGAGAGAGGGAATTCCAGGGAAGTGGGGCAGGGTGAAAATGCCCAGAGCTGGAAGATGGAATGTCTTTGAGGAAGAACCAAGAAGAGCAGAGTCTCTGGGTCCTATAGTAAGGTGAAAGAAGACTGGAAAGGTGGAGGGTGGTGGGAGAAGGTTCTGAAGGGCTTTACAAGCTAAACAGAAGGTGTTAGATTTGATCCCGGAGGCAATAGGGAGCCAGTGGAGTTTGTTGAATAGGGGTTGAAGGAGGAGTGTGTGACATGGTCAGATCTGGGCTTTAGGAAGATCAACTGGACAGCGCAGGAGAGGGCAAACTGGAGTGGAGAAAGACCTAAGGCAAGAAAATCAACCAGAAGCCACGAAATAGTCTGGGCATGAGGAGACGATGGTGTGCACCAAGTTCATTGCTGTGTCTGAGAAGAGAAGTGGACACGGCATATTCTAGGGGCAGAAAGGACAGGGTCTGACCAGTATTTAGATATGAAATATGAGAGAGGGTGGCGTGAGGATGGCACCCAAGTAGCTGAGCCTGGGGGACCTGGTGGTATCCTCAACAATAGAAGTTTGGAAGAGAAGATGGTTTGGGGTGAAAGATGAGTTCAGCTTTGGACACATTACCAGAAAGACTTCCTTGGTGGATGGGAATGTATCACTGACAGAGCAGACCTGTAAAGGCTCTGACTATACCCTTCCCTTCTGCAGGACTAGTTTGCACAAGAAAGATCTAGGCAAAGGGCAGGGGAGGTTGGGCTGGGGGTGGTGGTGTATTAGGAAGGTGCACTTACCTGCAACACAGAGACAGATGTTGGGACAGAGGCTTCCCAAGGCTCCTCTTGTTCTACTGCTGTGGGGTTTTTGTGTGTCTGACACTAAGCCTTATAGTTGCAAGCTAACCTCCCTGTTCTTTCATCAGCGAGGCAATAAATTTCCAAACCATTGCTTCCCACCCAGAGGCGGTGCTCAGAGAAGGAGGGAATGGCTAGGGTGGGGCTTGGACAGAGGATGGGAGGAAGGAGGTAGAGGATGATGTTGAGCTGCTTGGGGTGGGAGCCAGTAAGTTCTTCAATAAGCATTTAAGTACCTATTATGTGTCAGCCCACTGTGCCATGTCCAGGGAACACAAAGAAAGGCCCTCAAGGAGATCTCAGTCTAATGGGGAGGGGCATTTGCATCACTATGTGAAAACAAGGTGTAGACAGAATAAATTGTAGATAATTACCAGCATGAAGGGAGATAACTGGGAGCCTCTGGAAGGGTTTGGGGACTCCAGGACCATAGAGTCTAGGAAGAGGATGGCAGAGAAGGGCATGGACCAATGGGGTGGGAGGCAGGGCAGGAATTGATTTAGGGGTGGATGCCTACAGTGTATAGGAAAATATTTGATAATTGTCATAGTCTGGCATCAAAAGTTAGTTTGATTTAAAAAATTTTTTTGCCATTGTTTGCATTAAATTTGATTTTGATTTTTGCACATGCAAAAGATGCCTTCTGAGTTTCATAGCTTCCATTACTGATAGGAAGTATGCAGTGGGAGATTACTACATCCCATGGTCTATCCTCCAGGTCTAGTTCTCTGTAACTAGCTGTAGTACCTAGTAAAGTACTACCCAGTAGGGTCCCAATAAATGTTCATTCTATCTTTCAAAAAGATGATAGACTGGTAATATGAAATCAAAGCTGCTATTTTAAATACTTCCCTCACTATCAATCAGAGTAGCAATAAGGTCATTATGGGGCTTTCAAGATAGTGAAAGAGAATCTGTATCTATGAAGTCAGTTTTCATTTTAAGGCAAATTAGTTTTTGTTAATCTCTGGAGTTTTAATAAAGTTGTAATGATTTCGGCAGGTGACGAATCTTAAAAATAATAACCACAATATTGTTTTACTTTCTCTCTTTATCCCTGTCTCCCCAATTGTTCTCTCACCTTCAGTCAAGGAATCTTCCTTTCATTAGATGATGGAGGGTACTTTGTGAAAAGTAAAACTCTAGAAAATAGGGCTATTCTTTTTATATCTCATGCTTCTTACCCCGACTTCACAAATTTATACCCATCTCCAATTTTCTTCAAGTAAAAGAAAAGATGAACACATGCAGAAAGATGTGCACTCAGGGCCCATGTGGCTAAGTTGAAGAGATAAAGGCCCATTCAAGAACTTAAAGTCAAGAGTTTAATGGGGATTAGCTTTGTTTTGGTTAGATGGTTCCTTCGGAATGGCACACCGGTTGATTAAAACAGACTTCTTTTCATTTCATGCTTAGTGGACTAGAGTGGGACCACTCCAGTTATCCTGATCCGTATCTGGCCACTGGACCCAGAAGGCTCTGGAGGTGAAAGTGAGGTGGGTCACTTTGCATGGCCCCGCCTCACTTAAATCCAATTCATTTGCAAGTCATTGGCATCACTTCCCTGATGTCACAGTCCTCTTAAAGAATGATGGACAAATAACAACAGTGAACTAGAAACAGTTATATCAGCACAGGCTACAAAGTGCATATAGGGATTGAATCAGCTGAGTATACCCTGTGTGCTCCTAAGGACTGAGCTTATTGGCTAGTCTATCATTACATTTAAACAGTAATTTTGAAATGATTGCTGATGCATAGAGGGTGATTTGCCTTTTGGTTGCCATCCTATGAGTTAATACAAAGAGAAAAATTTAATTCACATTCCAATGATAGAAGAAATGCCTTCCAGGTTAACAGTAGTTTTGAATTTCCGCTGCTACCTCTTGCTTTTCTCATGCAACTAAACCAGGCATTGCCTAAATGACAAGTTTAACTTTGTGAATCAATATTTCAAAGATGAATGAGTCCCTTGTATCTATAGATTGATCTCTTCAATGACCCCAAAACGAAACTCTCTATTTATATTTGTTGTTTTGTTGTGTCCAACTTTTTGTGACCCCATTTGCGGTTTTCTTGGCAAAGATACTGGATTAGTTGATATTTCCTTCTCTAGTTCATTTTACAACTGAGGAAACTGAGGCAAACAGAGTTAAGTGACTAGCCCAGGGACACAGAGCTAGTAAGCATCTGAGGTTGTATTTGAATTCAGTTCTTCCTGACTCCAAGGCTGGTGCCCTATTTACTGTACCACCTAGATTTCTCTTTCTCTGTTTCTATCTCTGTATGTCTCTCTGTCTGTCTCTTTCTGTCTCTGTCTCTCTGTCTGTCTTTGTCTCTGTTTCTCTCCTCTAAAAGGAACTTAGTTTGATAAATATATCAAAGGGCTTTAATATATATGGTATGTTATGCACATATATGTATTTGATTTTCATTTGAGGTAGTTAGTTATGTTCTATAAATTCTCCATGAACACTGAATTAGTAAACATCGAACCAATATTGCAAGGGAAATATAGGATTAGGTTTCTTGGAGCCTCTGGTCACGGCATTTACTTTAGCACTTTCTAGAGCAGCTTTGTGTACAGACCCTCTTCCTTTTTCTGAATGGACCATATTGTTGACTCATTAACATTAAACTCATGGCCAACAGCACTATCATTCCGTACTGAATGAAGCTTGTTTAACACATGTGGTTTTCCCATAAGATACATAGTCTTCTTGTGCTTAGTGATGCAGGATGCATTTCAGCGCTACACTTGGGGCCATTTTAAATAGCAAAAGCACCAACAAAAAACACCAAAACGTGAAAGAGGCTCTAAATAGATAACGAAGAGGATACTTGTTTACAGCATTCAAACTGAAACAAGGTAGATGTGCCCCTGCTCTGTCTCAGCTGAGAATTTGTGCATAGGGAGACTCAAATTTTTCACTGCTCTGCATGTGTCTGCAAATGACCATGAAATCACCACAGGTATTGACTTTGGGGTTACAAATAAATTTTAGCAAATAGGTAAATTCCTAAATGCAGAATCCAAGAATGGTAAGTATCTAATATATGTATGTGTTTATGTGTATACATATAAATGCATACATATATACACACACATACATAGGCACACACCTGTACACATATATTTGTTTTCAGACTTTATCAAATAAATTCCCTGAGTCATAGGAACAAAGGATTATTTGGAAAAATTATTGATTACTTTGACTTTTATTAACACTGGACAATATGACATTGTCACTGTGCTTTTTAAGGAAATCTATTTTATCGCATGCTTTAAAACATCAGTGTGTGTTTATTTTCTCAACAGAATATTCTTGTCACCAATAGGAGTAGGACCAGGGACTGAATGTATGATTTCACCAGCATAGAAAACTCCCCTGTGAGGGATCTTTCTCTATTCAGGCATTTTGGCTCTTTTTAAAAAAATAATTTATGGTCTTCTAGGCAAGTTAAGGAGTTGTATAGAACAGGGGTGTCAGACATATTGGCCAGTTGTCCATGTGGTATAATCCAAACCAGATTAAAATGTAATTAGGAAATATTTAATAAAATAGATAAAAATATTATAAAACATAGATAATATTACATTTCAAAACTAAGGCAACATGAAGCCCGCAGGGATCATTATGTATGAAGTAGTGGCCTCCATTTCTATTTCTGTTCCACACCCCTGGCCTAGAACACTGAGAAGCTAAGTGATTTGTGCAGCATGGGGGCCGCACAGCCAGTATTTATCAAAAGTGGGACTTGAGTGCGGGCCTTTCTGGTTCTATATACCCTATATGAATGATTTATAGGGTGATGAGACATTCTGTGTGGAGGTTATATATCCAACTGCTTTTTCCTGTTCAAAGTGACTATATTTCAACCTCAAAAAGAATCAGCCCCAACCCATTTCCTGTTTATTACTGCTTCATGCTTAAAGCTGTGCATAATTATAGATAATTGTGAAAAGCTAATTCATTTTAGTTGGCTCATAGGAGAAAAAGTTCACTTACAAAGCCTTGCTCCAGCTTATTTTCATTGCTAGAAGCTTTATTTAACCATGATAGACCTGGCTCTTTGAAAATGTTGTACATAAAAACTAAATTACATGATTCCACTTCTTGTCTTGATTAGGGTTGAAACGTATGAATGGAATTGTTATGTAGAAAACATATTGATCCTTGATATCATTAAGAAGATGATCCACTAGGAACCCAAAATTGTCCTTTGTGATTAAGTGCATCCAAGTAGTGAAACTAAAGCATTTTGCTCTTATGGCAAATGTTGCTCCTGCATTGATCAATCGGGATTGCATTTAACAATGTATGTTATGTTCTTAGTGACCTAGAGATAAAATCAATTTATATTTATCTCAGTTCTTCCAAAACGTAAGTTGAGAAAACTCTGATCTATATTGGACTATGTTAATCACTGTACAATGATATATGAAATATATGCCCTTATTATTGAGTTATGATGCACCAACCTAAAATAATTGGTTTAAGCATATTATCATGATTTTACAAAGTATATTAGAAAAGAGGTAATTTATCTTTATTGAGATGTTGATTTGGATCTTGACTTATTTCTGTCTTAAAATTATTAGATTTCATTTGGGAAGTATAAAATCAGAGAAATCACCTAGCAGAACTTTTATGGACAGATTCTGAGGCAGAAAGAGGACACTTAGGTTTATAGTTCCAGAATTGGGAGTTACTTTAATTATATGGGTTTCCCTCATTCTTGTCCTCTTTGACAAATTTTCATAAAGATATGCTCACTTTGCTCCATAGATACTAAATGCATTAGTAGTAGATTATGACCCAGGTCTATGCATGAACTTCAGTGTATTTATTATTCCTGAATTTATTTTACTATGTAAGTGCTTGTGATGTTATTCTTTTTCCTTATTGATAAATAAATGGTTATGTTTAAGATGGGAAAATGTCATAATTATGAGTGACTAGTTTGAGTACATGGAAGCAAATAGGGGGGGCCTTGAGATCTAGAGGGGTAAGAAGAGTGTGTGTGCATATATATAGACACACACACATATATCCCCACAAGAGGGTTACCCCAAGGACCTTGACAGAGTTGAATGTAATTATGGGGAGATAGTCCTTCTTTGGGAACTAAGCCTTTTGTGAATTATGAGAATAGTTTAAAGTGATTAAGTCAGCCCAGAGAGTGAGTAGGTGTCCAAAGGCATTATATAAGAGGTGTAAGATGTTACAATGTCTGTGGTAGCTACCCACATAACCATTACATCAGTATCTTTAAGTAAAACACCTTGTCCTTGGAGAGCCTTGATGACTATCAAATCCAATTAACCCCTTAATTGCTCACATTTATTGTTTGATTAAGCATATGACCAAGGAGGAAGGGGTTATGTATTTGGGATCTTACTGACTCTTTGGACAATAACTAAACAAATATTTATCACCTTTGAATATGTTAAAAGTTAAAGAAAATTCTAAAGATATTAAGGTTAAAGACTTTCTCAGGCCTAGAATTTCCATTCTAGACCATCAAAGAGTGAGATTTCTAGAAAGCTTGCTGGAAAAGTCCTCACAAAAGTCCTACCCCCAGACCACTAGCCCTGGTGTCAAATGTCAGGACCATCAACTATGAATCCTCAGGTTTTATGTTAAAATGTGTTTCTTTACCTCCAGAACTTAGTATTAAAATAGAAGGGCAGATTGCCTGTGCAGATAACTTCTTTCCCAATGGAGAATGAGGTGAGAACAGCACATTCACTATATCCTTGGAAATTTTGCTAATCTTAACTCCTAGTACTTTTAAAAGGTTCAAAATACTTCTGATTGTTGCTTTGGAATGTATTTTACATGAAAAGTAGCCTGAGGGATATCAGGCGGGAGAAGAGGGGGAGGCAGGAAGGAGCTGGAAGTCAGAGCTTTCCAAAAGATTGTGTGAACTCCAAGGTCAAAAAATGGACATTTCATAAGTGCCATATTTTTAAAAAATGTAGAGTTGCTGGTTATTGGTGGTAGCTCTAAGGAAAAGTGTGCCTTAATTTAATTGCAAACACTGAAACTTATTGTGTAGTGATTTGTAGTACATACAGTTAATGAAGATAATGAAGCTATGTTATTCACTCCCAGCCCCACTCCCACCCTGAAAGTGATGGACTCTTAATGCATGAGAGCACTTATTTTTAGACATGTCTGATGAAGAAAATTGTTTTGTTTGGCTGTCCTTCCCCTCCCAGACCACCATCCCACGTAACAAATAGTATTTGTTAAGAGAGAAAAAAAGAAGAAAAAGTTCATGATAATTGATCCATACATTGAAAAAGTCGGAAAGTAACATGTAATGCACAACCCTTGTGGATCTCCTGCCTCTTCAGAGAGGCTGGCTGGCTGGGATGTCTTCTCATATTTCGTCTTCTGAACCATCCTTACTCTTTACAATTTTGCAGCATTCACTTTTTCTTTTTCTTTTTTCAGTGGGGCTGGTAACAGAACAAGGTCCTGTAGTGGGGTGGTGTGGGGATCAAGAAGTAGAGTTCCTTCCTCAACCTTCTTCTAAAAAAAAAAAAAAAACCTCAGAGACTAGAAGGAAGGTCAGAAGGAAGAGTAGCCTAGCAAGATAGTTTTGAAAGGGTAGCTTTACACGTTGAATTTATTACATACTTGAAAAGCAAACTGTACATAATAAAAATTTAGAGTTTCTTGTACAATTTCCTTTTTTTCTTAACAGGCAGATAGACAATTAGGTGGTGCAGCGTATAGATTGCTGGGTCTGGAGTCAGGAAGAACTGAGCAGTGTCACCCATAGTAAGTCACTTAACCACTGTCTGCCTTAGTTTCCTTAACTTGTAAAATGATAATGATAATAGTACTTATCTCATAGGGTTGTTTAGAAGATCAAATGAGATTCCTAAAGCACTAAGCACAGTGTCTGGCAAATGCTTATTCCCTCCCTCCAGTTCTATAATGTATATGTAAATACTCAGACTATTTGGTATTAAGTTTAGTATTAAAATAAAATAAAAAAATTTTTTTAAAAGCAATTGGGGTTAGGTAACTTGCTCAAGGTTACACGGCTAGTTATTTATGTGTGGGTGCTAAGTAACTGAGTCTGGAACCGATCCTGGGTCCTCCCAACTCTGGGGCCAGCACTCTTACTCACAGTGCCACCTAGCCACCCTGGAAAAATTTTTTTAAAAGAAAAAAAAACTTACTGTGTGAGCTGGAGCTTTCTTGATGATAAGTTCAATGGGTAGATGTTGGGGGAAGGATGTTAAATTCTTTCTCTCCCTCTGACTCATCTCCTAACTTATTATTCTGTGACCTTAGAGTTCACTTCCCTTGCAATTTCATCCACTGGATATGAGTCAGGTACTTTATTTCTTCTCAACTATGCTTTTGCTTTCTGGGAGGAAGTTGTCAAATGCCTTTAGAAGAATCCACCCACCACCCCCTCTCTCTTAGACATCTGTTAGGCTATTGACACTAAATTTTAACCTCTTCCCTAGCTAGCTTCATCAATAAGATTATGATCACATCAGTTACCTTGACCTCTGTGCAATATCTCCCCAACCCCTTCCCCAGAACACTGGTGGAATTGGCTATCTAACTTGGAAGAGTGGTTTACACCAATTCGTACAATCCATTGGCTTTATCTGCTTTCCCATTGACTGTATTGCTTTAAGTTTTGTATGTTTTTTGTTGTTGTTCAGTCATTCAGTCATATCTAAATCTTTGTGACCCCATGGATCATATCACTCCAGGCCCTTCTATCCTCTACTATCTCTCAAAGTCTATCCAAGTTCATGGGCATTATTTCCATGACATTATCTATCCATCTTATTCTCTGCCATCCCCTCTTCCTTTTGCCTTCATTTTTTCCCAACCTCTTCCCATTACGTGGCCAAAGTATTTAAACTTCAGCTTTAGTATTTGCCATTCCAGTGAATAGCCCGAATTAATTTCTTTAAGTACTGACTGATTTGATCTCTTTGTTATCCAACGTATTCTCAAAAGTCTTCTCCAGCATCACAATTTCAAAGTGTTGATTCTGTGGTACTCAGCTACTAGAAAAACCATGGTTTTGACTCTACGGGCCTTTGTCAGCAAGGTGATGTCTCTGCTTTTTAGTATGCTGTCCAGATTTGCCATAGCTTTCCTTCCAAACATTTTTTAATTTCATGGCTGTAGTCACTGTCTACAGTGATCTTTGAACCCAAACATATAAAAATCTGACATTACTTCTATTTCTTCTCCATCTATTTGCCAGGAAGTAATGGGCTAGTTGTTATGGTCTTAGGTTTTTTTTTTTTTAAGCTTCAAGCCAATTTTTACACTTTCATTTTTCATTCTCATCAAGAGGCTTATTAATTGCTCTTCACTTTCTGCCATCAGAATGGCATCATCTGCTCAGCTGAGATCTTTGATATTTCTCCCCGCATCCTTAATTCCAGCTCTTGATTCATCCAGTCTGGCATTTCACATGATGTACTCTGTATATAAGTTAAATAAATAAGGTGACAATATACAGCCTTGTGCTCCTTTCCTGATCTTAAACCAATCAATTGTTCTGTGTTCAGTTCCAACTATTGCTTCTTGGCTTGCATGTGGGTTCCTCAGGAGACAAATAAGATAAGCTGGTACTCTTATCTCTTCGAGGACTTTCCACATTTTGTTATGATCTGTATAGTCAAAGGTTCTGGTGTGGTCAATGAAGCAGAAGTAGATGTTTTTCTGGAACTCCCTTGCTTTCTCCCTAATCCAGTGAATGTTGGCAATTTAGTCTCTAGTTCCTCTTCTTCTTTAAAAACTAGCCTGTGTGTTGGCCACAATTTAATTATATGATTTAAGCACAGATTGTTGCCATTTTCCTCTAGGTTACCTACTCTTCAAATATGAAGGAAGACACTAAGCTCCTTGCGGTCCTTCTCACATGACCTTCCATCTCCTGACTCCAGGCATTTTTACTGCTTACTCCTCATACCTTCAAGGCCCTCCCCCCTCTTCTCTGCCTCCTAATTTCCTTGGCTTTCTACAAGTTTCAGCTTAAGTCCTACCTTTGTCAAGAAGGCTTTCCCAGCCTCCCTAAATTTAATCACCCCCTCCCTGAGATCATCTCCAATTTATCCAAGATATCTCTCTCTCTATCTATGTGATATCTGAGGTCACATTTAAACTCATAAAGATGTCTTTTTTTTTAAATTGGTATTTTATTTTCCCTCAGTTACATGTAAAAACAAATTTTAACATCTGTTTTTAAAACTTTGAATTCCAAATTCTCTTTCTTCCTCCCTTCCCCCTTCTCCCATTCAGAAAGCAAACAATTCCATATAGGTTATACATGTGTAGTTATGCAAAATATATTCATAATAGTCATGTTGTGAAAGAAAATATAGACAAGGGAAAAAAAAAACACCTCAGAAAAAAAAAAGAAAGAGAAAAAACATACTTTATTCTGTTTTCAGACACTAACAGTTCTTTCTCTGTGAAGGAAAGCACCACTGCTATGAGGGATCCCAGGTCTGCTCTGGCTTTGTGCAGCCCAGTCTGTGCTGGCCTGGCCTGTGCTGGTCCAGGCTGTGTTGGACTGTGCTCTTCTCTCACCCTGGTGCAACAGACTTTTCCTGCCAACCTTCCAAATTGTCTTGGGCTGGAAATTTGTTTCACTCCGTCTTTTTGTGGGTTCTGCTGCTCTAGAATTTTAGAGTAATTTTTAATGGCATTTGGAGGGGTTTGGGGGAGAGCTCAAGCAAATCCCTGCCTTTACTCTGCCATCTTGGCAGATGAGTCTTTCTGACTCCAAGCCCAATGCTCTTACCTAGCTGCCCAATACGTATGTATATATGTACATAATTATTTGTATGTTGCCACCTTCATTAGACTGTAGGCTCCTTGAGAACAGGGATTATCTTTTGCTTTTATTTTCCCCACATATTCTCAGCACTTTAACATAGTTCCTGGCACATAGTAGGCCCTTAATGCATATTTTTTCACTTGACTTGATTGCATTTAGGAATTAGAAGGGGCTAAAGAAATCTTATGTGGAACCTTACAAAGTTGGCAGAACTAGTGTTCTTGGGACAGTAAAAATTAATTATCTGAAATTTTCATATCATACCAGTCATTTTACTCCTCAGATGTCAGACACAATTTACAGAGCTGATTTTTGTAACAGAAGAGAGGAATAAAAAAGTTACACAAACTTGTTTTAAGTATAATTTATTTTTTCCTCAATTTTATTTTATTAAATTTGTTTATCTATTTTTAGTTTACAACATTCAGTTTCATAATTCCTTGAGTTCCTTATTTTCTTCTCCTCCCCCACACCCCCTACGGCATGCAATCAGATATAGGCTTTACAAATACCATAGCATTAAGCATTAGTCAGGTTGTAAAAAGATCATTATAACCAATGAAGTGAGCAAGAGAAAGAAGGAACAAAACTAAACATAAAAGAGAGCAAGTAGTTTGCTTCAATCTGCATTTGAACTCTGTAGTTCTTTTCTCTGGATGTGGATATCTTTTCTATCATGATTCTTTTGGAGTTGTCTTTTAACCTTGCATTGCTGAGAGGAGTCCAGTGTATCAAAGTTAGTCATCACAGATACAATGTGTCTGTAACTGTGAAGTTCTCCTGGTGCTGCTCTTCTCATTCAGCATCAGTTTATATAAGTCTCTCCAGGTTATTATGAAGTCTGTCTGCTCCTCATTTCTTACAGCACAATAGTATTCCATTACATTCATATACCACAACTTAACCTCTGTTTGCCTCAATTTCATCAAATGTGAAAGGAAGATGATGAATAGCACTGCCTTCTAGGGATTGTTGTGAGTGTCAAAATGAGAGAATATTTCTAAAGCACTTAGCACAATGTCCGGCACACAGTTAGTGCTTAATAAGTGTTTGCTTTCTTCCCTTCCTCATTTTGTGCTCCCCTATTAGAATGTAAACTCCTTGAGGGTGAGGGCTGCCTTTCTTTTTCCTTGTTCTATATTCACAGTGCTTAGCACAGTGCTGGGCACATAGTAAACACTTAAAATGCTTGTTGCTATTGCTAAATTTTAGAATCTATGTAAACATTTGGAGTGGAGCCTAGTATGGAGTAGGGCCTCTGGGAGGGAGATAGCATATTTAATATTTTAATATCTTGAGCCCTAAGGCATTTCATGCCCCAGAATTAAACTCAAATGTGACCTATTAAAAGATTAATCAAAACTGCTTTTGTATCAGTTATCAAGGTTAATTTATACATGTAATTCTGGGTAGTACCATCTGGTAACCAGATGAGATAATACAGTCTCTTAGGAACCAGAGAGTAATTGATCAGACCAGAGCCTGTGGTTGAATAGAGTGCCATCTGATGGTCACTTGTGATATTACACAGGAACCTGGAATATAAGCTCTATGAACTAAGGTAAGCTGGATATGGTCAAACAGGATGAAGACGAAATATCTATGTTTTGGGTGTCAGTGAACTTAAATGAATGGGAATGGGTGGATTTAATTCAGGTGACCACTATATATACTACTGTTGGCAGGAATTCCTTAGAACAAATGAAGTAGCCCTCATAGTCAATAAAAAGATGAGAAAACAGAAATGAGATATAATTTCAAAAACTGACAGAATGATATCTGTTTGAATGCAAGGCAAAATAGTCAACATCATAGCAATACAAGTATATACTCCAACTACTGATGCTGAAGAGGCCAAAGTTGATCAATTTTATGAAGGCCCACAACATCTTTTAGAAACAACACCTCTCCACCCCATGTCACATTCATCATAGGGGACTGGAATACTAAAGCAAGAAATTAAAAAAATTGGAATAACAGGAAAGTTTGGCCTTGAAATACAAAATGAAGCAGGGCTAATAGAGTTTTGTTAAGATAACTTTCTAGTCATAACAAACACTTTTCCAATCACCCAAAGAGTGAATTTACTCATGGACATCACCAAATGGTCAATAAAGAAATCAGACTAATTATATACTTCGCAGCCAAAGGTGGAGAAGTTTTCTGTAGTCAGTAATAACAAGACCTGGAGCTGACTGTGGCTCAGATCAGGAGCTTCTTATTGCAAAATCCAGACTTAATTTGGAGAAGACCATCATACCATATAACCAGGACCTAAATAACATCCCATATGAATATGAAATGGAGGTGATAATTAGATTTAAGGAATTAGACTAGAAGACAGAGTGCCTGAAGAAGTATGGAGAGAGGTTTACAATATTGCACAGGAGGCAGTAACAAAAAAAATCCTAGAGAAAAAGGAGAACCAGAAAGCAAAATGGCTGTCTGATAAGGCTTTACACAATAGCCAAGGAAAGAAAAAAGCAAAAGGTAAAGGACAGAGGGAAAGAGATACCCAACTGAATGTAGAATTCCAGAGAATAGCAAAGAGAGATAAAAAGTGTTTCTTAAATGAGCAATGCAAAGAAATACAACAAGAAAGACAAGAAATCTTTTGAAGAAAATTAGAGATAACAAAGGAATGGTTCATGCAAAAATGAAAGATAAAGAAAGATGATAATGAAAGATAAAGACAAAAATGAAAGATAAAAGACAAAAAATGGTAGGGATTTAACAGAAGAAGAGATTAAGAAGAGGTGGCAAATGTTGGAAGAGACATGGGAAAATTTGGAGAGTAGTCCATTGTTGGTGGAATTGTGAAGTGATCTAACCATTTTGGAGAACAACTAGGAATTATGCCCAAAGACTTATTAAACTACCTATACCTTTTGACCTACCAAAGCCACACTTGGTGTGTTTCTGAAGATGATTGAGGAAAAAGGAAAAGAACCAATATGGTCTAAAATGTTTATAGCAGTTCCCTTGATAGTGGCAAAAAATTGGAAACTGCAGGGATATCCATCAATTGGGGAATGACTGAATAAGTTGTGATATATGATTGTGATGGAATCCTACTGTGCTATAAGAAATGATGAACTCAACAACTTTAGAAAAATATGGAAAGTTTTGCATCAAAAAATGAAGAGTGAAATGAAAAAGGGAACATTATATACAGCAATAGCAATATTGTTTTAAAAAGATCTTAACATCACCAATAACCCCAATGTAGTTACTGATCTACATATCCTAGAGAATGGTCAATTGGACCTTAGGAAGCATTGCTCACAATACAGCTAATGGAGGTGATGGAATTCTAGCTGAGGTATTTATTTATTCATTCATTTATTTATTTAAACTTTTATTTATTTATTTTTAAAGCAGTTGGGATTATGTAACTTGCTCGAGGTTACATGGCCAGTCATTATTTATGTGTGGGTGCTCATTTTCTGAGGCCAGGACAGATCCCAGGTCATCCCGACTCCAGGGCCAGCACTCTTACTCACTTCGACACCTAGCTGCCCCTAGCTGAGCTACTTAAAACCCTAAAAGATGATACTGTTAAAGTGCTACACTCAATATGCCAGTAAATTTGGAAAGCTCAATAGGGGCTACAGGATTGGAAAAGATCAGTTATATCCCAATCCTAAAGAAAGGCAATGCCAAGGAATGTTTAAATTACCAAACAACTGTGTTCATTTCACAAGCCAGCAAGATTTTGCAACCTGGACTTCAGCAATATGTGGACCAAGAATTACCAGAAAATCAGATTTTCAAAGAAGCAGAAAAATTAGAGGCCAAATTGCCAATATTTACAGGATTAGACCAAAAAAAAACCAACAACCAAAAACAAAAACAAAAAACTACTTCTGTTTCATTGACTACATTAAAGCCTCTGATTGTGTGGATTACAACAAAATGTGGCAAGTCCTCAAAGAGATAGGAGTACCAGAGCAACCTACTTGTCTCCTGAAGAACCTATACGTGGGTCAAGAAACAACTAGTTGGAACTGAACATGGGACAACTGACTGACTTAAGATTGGGAAAGGAGTACAAGAAAGCTGGACACTATCACCTTATTTATTTAACTTATGTACAGAGTACATAATATGAAATGCCAGGGTGGATATATGCAGATGATAACACTCTGATGGGAGAAAGTTAAGGGATTTAAGAAGACTCTTGATGGAGAAGAGTGTAAAAGCTGTCTTGAAACTTAACATAAAAAAACTAAGGACTTGGTAACTCGTCCCATCAATTTCTGGTAAATACAGGGATAAGAAATGGAAGTAGTGTCAGATTTTATATGCTTGGGCTCAAAGCTCACCTCAGACAGTAACTGTAGCCATGAAATTAAAAGATGCTTGCTCCTTGGAAAGAAAGCCATGGCAAATATGGACAGCACCATAGCAGAGACATCATCTTCTGACAAAGGACCATATAGTTAAAGCTATGGTTTTTCCATTAGCAAGGTACGACTGTGAGAGTTGGACTACAAGGAAAGCTGAGCACCATAGAATCAACACTTTGGAACTGTGGTGCTGGAGAACACTTTTGAGAATCTCTTGGACAGCAAGGGGATCAAATCAGTCAATATTTAAAGAAATTAATTCAGACTCTTCACTGGAAGGTCAAATAGTGAAGCTAAAGTTCAAATACTTTAGTCAAATAATGAGAAGATGGGATTCATTGGAAAAGACCCCTATGTGGGGAAAGATTGAAGACAAAAGGAAAAGGATGGCAGAGGATGAGATGGATAGTGTCTTGGAAGCAAAGAACATAAACTTAGTCTTTGAAAGACAGTGGAGGATAGAAGGGATTGGCGTGCTATGGTCCATGAATACATAAAGAGTTGGACATGACTAAATGATTGAACAATGACAAAGTTTAAGTTGCTTGCAGGATAATTATTATAGTGACATGCTTTCTTTCTATATTCTTAAGGAAAGAAGCCCTAGAGTCATACAATTTAAGGGTTCAATGAGATACCAGAGCCACAGAAACATTCCCGTCATGACCTGAGAATTCTGTGATTTCTGGTCATATATGACATCATATTCAGATTCCTTGAGGTTTTCCAGTCGTCTGCTTTTCCAGTTTAATTCCCTGACACTGCTCTTGACTTTCAGGGTCATGTCCTATCCAAGACTCAAGCAATTCTTTCCCAGAATTCTATGTATAAAGAGAAGTTATCAGAAGAATCCCTCCAATTACATAGAATATGGATGTGCCTATTAGTACTTTATTAGGAAAAGAAAGTCACAGTTTAGTTTCCAGTGACTAAGAGGATGGGAGGATAGATTCTGATTGTTAGAAGAGCCACCTTTTGTGAGACCTACAAAACTGAGCCAGTAGACCTGTTCAGCCATTTGGGCACTTTTCAGTTGTTTCCCTGACTAGAACACAGAGAAGCACTCAGCAGAGTACATCTAAGTTCTCCACAGGGGAGTATATGTATATATGTGTGTGTGTGTGTGTGTGTGTGTGTGTGTGTGTGTGTGTGTGTGTGTACTTGTGTGCGTGTGCGTGTGTGATAGATTGGAAGCCTGCACATATGTACAATCTTTTTCTACAAGAAGACAGAAGCACATGAGAGTTATATGCTTTCTTTTTTTTTGTTTTTTGATTATACAAATGCTTTATTAACTTCTGGTTTACATCATTCATTTCCACCAGATTATGAGTTACATTTTTCCCCCATTTTTTCCCTACCCACCACCCCAGAATAGTAGTCCCACTAGATATCCCCTCATCCAATCTGCTCTCTCCCATATCTTCTCCCATACCCCCTTCGACTTTGCCATTAGGGCAGGGTGAATCTCTGAGCTCCACTGCCTGGACATCTTATGAAACATTTAATTTTAAAACTTCGATTTTCAGATCCATTCCCCTTCTCCCTTGTCACCCACTCCCTCTGAGAAGATAAGCAATTCAGTATGTGTTGTACATGTATATCTATGCAAAACATTACCATAGTAGATATATTGTAAAAGACTGCTTATATTTCCCTCCCACCTGTCTCACCTCCCACCTGGTCCATTCCCTACTTTGATCCTGTCCCTCTTTGATAGTAGGTACTTCTAACCTCCCCTCTCCCCAGAATGCCCTCCCCTCCATCATCCCCCCTCTCATCCCCCTTTCCCCTACTCAGGAGAGTGAGTGAGGGTAAGATATTCCATTTAGTATGTATGTGATTCTCTCCTTGAGCCAACTTCAATGAGAATATGCTTTTGCCTTTTTGCCTTCCTGTTCTTCCCCTCCCCTGCAACTACTTCCCCTTGCCTCTTCTACATGAGATAGTTTACCCTACCCTGTCTCTCTCCATCTCCTCTTGCCACTTTCCTCTCTCACCTCTTGACTTCACCCCTTAAGAATCATCCCTTCCTTGGGGCGGCTAGGTGGCGCAGTGAGCAGAGAGCCAGCCCCGGAGCCAGAAGGACCCGAGCTCGGATCTGGCCCCAGACACCCAACACACAAACAAAAACCCAGCCACGTGAACCTGGGCAAGTCACCCAACCCCAATTGCCCTCCAAAAAAAAAAAAACAATAATAATCATCCCTTCCCATCAAATTCAATCTGTGCCCTCTATCCATGTATACCTGTGAACATATGCCATGTACCCTTCTTCAATTATTTTCATAATGAGAAAGGTTTCATCAAACACAGTTATTGTTTTTCCATGTAGGACTGTAAATAGTCCAACTTTGATAAGTTCCTTTTGATTTCTTTTCCTTGATTACCTTCTCAAGCATCTCTTGCTTCTTGTGTCTGAATGTCAAATTTTCTATTCAACTCTGGTTTTTTCCTCAAGAATGCTTGAAAGTCGAATGCAGTATATGGTGAGCTGAGAGTCCCATTCTTGCCCTCTAAAAAGGAAGGTTTAAGAGTAGTTTAGGAAGATGGCGGAAAGGAAGCAGTAACCTCGCTGAGCTCCTCAGTAACTAAGGCTCAAAGGGTGAATCTGAGTGGAAACCTGAGTGACGGAGCCCACTGGAAGACGAAGTGTGGCAGAGTCCAGCCCAGGAGGTGCCCAGTGTATCCGGACTGGTCGAGCACAGAGCGTGTGGTATCTGCACAGCCCAGACCTAAGAGCAGACAAGCAGACTACACAAGAGAGAGCAAAAGCCCCAGCCTGCAGACTTACCAAGGACGAATCACAGTCATCTATCGGACGGGTAGGATCATTGGAGTCAGGTAGGAGAGTTGGGCCCTCAGTGGAAAGAGCGGCTTCTCTGGCTGCATTCGGCCCCCAGCCTGGAAGTTTAGAAACTGCCTGCCTGTATAATACAGGGGCTGGAATGGCAAAGTAAATTCTAGCTGCTCCGATCCTCCCATCCCTCCTTCATGAAGCAGAAAACCCAAAGATAAGTCTCCCACCCAGATTGAAATCCCAAGTTAATGAGTGTGCAGAGCTGAGCCCAGGTCCGTGGTTTTAGCCCCAGGGCGGCCGGGCCTTCAGCCGGCTGGTGGAACCCCAGAACACCAGCAATTGTGGTGATTCCAGAATTATCAGCACAGATATTCCTAGGACAAAGTGAGAGGTTAGTGCCCTATGGACTTTGGGACCAGTATTTGGGGAACACTGGCTTCCTCCCCTGGGGGCAAAAAGCTGCTGAAGAAACTGCTGCACAGAAGCCATTTTGCAGTGTCAGTAATGGCTCTAGCTCCTGGTCTGCGAACTGTAGGAAGATTCAGCAATCAGTCTGGGGGTTAATTGCTTTTGCTTTAAACTGCCTGGATCTGGATTGTGGTCTTGGGGGGAAGTTTGGGGTGGGTATCCAACTTGCCAGAGTGGGTGGAGGCTTTACAGAGGCCACCCAACTGGCGGAAGTTGTGAAGACCCCACGTTTGGGACGGAAGCTCCCCTTTCTGGTGGCAGAGTCCTACTGTGGCAACAAGCCCCCAAATCAAGTAATTAAGTGGCAATATGCCTAGGCAAATGAAACAAAATAAACAGAAAAGTTCAACATTGGACTCCTATTTTAGGGGCAAAGAGGCTCGAAGCATGGAAGAGGACTGTGAAGTCAGAACTCCTGCACCAAAAGCCCCAAATGAAAATACAAGCTGGCTACAGGCCATAGAGGACCTTAAGAAGCAGATAAGAGAAGTGGGGGAAAATTTGGGAAGAGAAATGAAAAAGATGCAAGAAAAGTATGAAATGACAGTCAACAGTCTGACTGAGGAAAATAATACCTTAAAAAATAGACTAACTCAAATGGCAAAAGAGGCTCAGAAAGGCAATGGGGAGAAGAATGCCTTAAAAAGTCGAATTTGCCAGATGGAAAAAGAATCTCAAAAGCTCACTGAGGAGATTCATTCCTTTAGAGTTAGACTGGAGCAAATGGAAGCTAGTGACTTTATGAGAAATCAAGATGCTATTAAGCAGATCCAAACAAATGAAAGAATAGAAGGCAATGTGAAATATCTCATGGGAAAAACCACTGACCTGGAAAATAGATCCAGGAGAGATAATTTAAAAATTATTGGACTACCTGAAAGCCATGATCAAAGAAAGAACCTAGAAATCATCCTTCAAGAAATTCTCAAGGAAAATTGCCCTGATGTTTTAGATCCAGAGGGCAAAATAGAGGTTGAAAGAATCCACAGATCACCTCCTGAAAAAGATCCCAAAAAGAAAACTCCCAGGAATATTATAGCCAGGTTCCAGAATCCCCAGATCAAGGAGAAAATACTACAAGCAGCCAGGAAGAAACAATTTCAATATTGTGGAAACACAATCAGAATAGCCCAGGACCTGGCAGCTTCTACACTGAGGGATCGAAGGGCATGGAATATGATATTCCAGAGGGCAAAAGAACTGGGAATGAACCCAAGGGTCACCTACCCAGCAAAACTGAGTATTTTGTTTCAGGGGAAAATATGGTCATTCAGTGGAATAGAGGACTTTCAAGCATTCTTGATGAAAAAACCAGAGTTGAATAGAAAAATTGACATTCAGACACAAGAAGCAAGAGATGCTTGAGAAGGTAATCAAGGAAAAGAAATCAAAAGGAACTTATCAAAGTTGGACTATTTACAGTCCTACATGGAAAAACAATAACTGTGTTCGATGAAACCTTTCTCATTATGAAATAATTGAAGAAGGGTACATGGCATATGTTCACAGGTATACATGGATAGAGGGCACAGGTTGAATTTGATGGGAAGGGATGATTATTTTTTTTTTTTGGAGGGCAACTGGGGTTGGGTGACTTGCCCAGGTTCACGTGGCTGGGTTTTTGTTTGTGTGTTGGGTGTCTGGGGCCAGATCCGAGCTCGGGTCCTTCTGGCTCCGGGGCTGGCTCTCTGCTCACTGCGCCACCTAGCTGCCCCAAGGAAGGGATGATTCTTAAGGGGTGAAGTCAAGAGGTGAGAGAGGAAAGTGGCAAGAGGAGATGGAGAGAGACAGGGTAGGGCAAACTATCTCATGTAGAAGAGGCAAGGGGAAGTAGTTGCAGGGGAGGGGAAGAACAGGAAGGCAAAAAGGCAAAAGCATATTCTCATTGAAGTTGGCTCAAGGAGAGAATCACATACATACTAAATGGAATATCTTACCCTCACTCACTCTCCTGAGTAGGGGAAAGGGGGATGAGAGGGGGGATGATGGAGGGAAGGGCATTCTGGGGAGAGGGGAGGTTAGAAGTACCCACTATCAAAGAGGGACAGGATCAAAGTAGGGAATGGACCAGGTGGGAGGTGAGATGGGTGGGAGGGAAATATAAGCAGTCTTTTACAATATATCTACTATGGTAATGTTTTGCATAGATATACATGTATAACACATACTGAATTGCTTATCTTCTCAGAAGGAGTGGGTGACAAGGGAGAAAGGGAATGGATCTGAAAATCGAAGTTTTAAAATTAAATGTTTCATAAGATGTCCAGGCAGTGGGGCTCAGAGATTCACCTTGCCCTAATGGCAAAGTCGAAGGGGGTATGGGAGAAGATATGGGAGAGAGCAGATTGGAGGAGGGGATACCTAGTGGGACTGCTATTCTGGGGTGGTGGGTAGGGAAAAAATGGGGGAAAAATGTAACTCACAGTCTGGTGGAAATGAATGATGTAAACCAGAAGTTAATAAAACATTTGTTTAATTAAAAAAAAAAAAGAAATCCCAAGTTAATGGAAATAGCCCCAGACTTGAGAGTCTCCAAGAAGGGGTGTAACTGAGATAGCCAGGAGTCTGAAGAGAGGGTGGGGTCCCAACAAGCCCCACCTCTCCTACCAACAAAAGCCTACTCATAGCCCAGGGGTATAGAGGCAGAAATCTGAAGTGATCAGATGCACCCATACCTACTCATCTACATCCCTCATTGACTTCCCTGACTTAGCCATAAACTAGCCACCCAGAGGTATTCAAAGTCAAGGATCAGGCCCTAAACTCATAGCCTCAGAAACTAAGAAACAGGAAGTCACAATAGGAAAAAAAGAAGCTGAGAAGGAGAAGGGGAAGGCAATAAAGTCTATTCGAGCATACTATGCAGGGCAAGAACAACAAAACACACAGGACAATATAGACTCTCTACCCACACCTGAGACCACAGAGGGAAACATGATCTGGTCTCAAGCCCAAATAGCATTCCTGGAGGAGCTTAAGAAAAATTTTAAAGACCAAATCAGGGAGGCAGTGACCAACCTGGAAAACCGTCTCAGTGAAGTAATTGGAGAAAATACCTCCCTAAAAAAAGAACTTCAAAAAATAACTGAAGACCGTAATTTGATAAAAATTAGAAACAATCAAACTGAAGCTCAGAACTCTATGATGCAGCAAGAGTCAATCAAACAAAACAAGACGATTGAAAAATTGCAAGAAAATGTAAAATATCTCACTGGAAAAATAACTGACCTAGAGAACAGATCCAGGAGAGACAACCTAAGAATTATTGGTCTACCAGAAAGCCATGATGAAAAAAGCAGCCTAGATAACATCCTCCAAGAGATTGTCAAAGAAAACTGTCCTGAGGTCCTGGAATCAGAAGATAAAATAACTATTGACAGAATTCACCAGACTCCTCCTGAGAGAGATCCCAAACTGAAAACTCCAAGAAATATAGTAGCCAAATTCCAGAATTACAAGATTAAAGAAAAAATTCTACAAGCAGCCAGAAAGAAACAATTCAAATATCGAGGAACTACAGTTAGGATCACACAGAACCTAGCAGCTTCTACATTAAAAGAGCGGAGGGACTGGAATTTGATATTTCATAGGTCAAGAGAGCTAGGACTACAACCAAGGATTAACTACCCGGCAAAACTGAGCATAATCTTCCAGGCAAGGAGATGGTTGTTTAATGAAATAAGGGACTTCCAGATGTTCCTGATGAAAAAGCCAGAGCTCAATGGAAAATCTGATCTCCAATTACAAGACTCAAGAAAGACATAAAAAGGTAAACAAGAGAAACACAGACTCACACATGCATAAGCGCACACACCCACACCCACAAACACACGCTCATTACTTGGGATGCAACAAGAGCAGAATGTTCACATCCATATATGTGGAGCTGATAACTGTCAATATTCAAAATCTTTATGATTATCATGACCTTCAAAAGGATTATACTTAGATAGAGGGTGTGGGTATGAATGCACTAACCCAATGTCTAAAAAAACCAAACAAACAAAACTATTAAGGGGATCAAAGGTACTATAATGGGAAAAAGGAAAGGATGATCTAGGAAAAGGTAAAATATGCCATCTGAAGGGACATTAAAACACACTATAGAAGAGGGGAAAGAAAGAGGGAGAGGAACATCATTTAAACACTATTCTCACTGGTTCTGGTTCAAAGAGGGATCAACTTAAATCAGTGAAGTTTAAGATTTTAATGTGAATAGACACATAAATTCACTAAATAGAGGAAAACGAGGGAGGGAGAGGAGCAATGTTTGAAATTTACTCTCATTGGTTTGGAATCAAACGGGGAGTAATTCACTCTGATAAGTATAAAAACTTACTTCGTCGTATAGAAAGCAGAAGGGTAAGGGGGGGGGTGAAAAAGAGGAGACTAAAGGCGGGGATTAGAAGGGAGGGAAACAGTAATAAGGGGAGAGGGTAGGTTAAGAAGAGGGATCACTGGGTGGGAACACTGAGGGAGGGGGTGGTCAAAAGGGAAAACTTCAATGAGGGGAAGGGAGAAGGAAGAAACAAAAACATAAACAGGGGAGGGAATAGGATGGAGGGGAAGAGACAGATAGTCATTATTACTGTGAATGTGAATGGGATGAACTCTCCCATAAAACAGAGGCAGATAGCAGAATGGATTAAAAACCATAGTCCTACAATATGCTGTCTACAAGAAACACATTTGAAACAAAGGGATACCCACAGGGTAAGGGTAAAATGTTGGAGTAAAATTTATTATGCCTCAGCTAAAGTAAAAAAAGCAGGGGTAGCAATACTTATCTCAGATAAAGCAAAAGCAAAAATATATCTAATTAAAAGAGATAAGGAAGGAAACTATATCCTACTAAAAGGCACCATCGAGAATGAAGCAATATCACTACTTAATATATATGCACCAAGTGGTATAGCATCTAAATTCCTAGAGGAAAAGTTAAAGGAATTAGTGAAAGAAATAGACAGCAAAACTATACTAGTGGGGGACCTTAATCTTCCCCTCTCTGAACTCGATAAATCTAACCTCAAAATAAACAAGAAAGAAGTTAAGGAGGTGAATAGAATCTTAGAGAGACTAGATATGATGGCTCTCTGGAGAAAACTGAATGGGGATAAAAAGGAATTTACTTTCTTCTCAGCAGTGCATGGTACATACTCAAAAATAGACCATGTACTAGGGCATAAAAGCCTCACAATCCAGTGCAGAAAGGCAAAATATTAAGCACATCATTCTCAGATCATGATGCAATAAAAATTATATGCAATAAAGGGCCATAGAAAGATAGACTAAAAACTAATTGGAAATTAAACAATTTAATCCTAAAAAATTGGTGGGTCAAACAAGAAATCATAGAAACAATCAATAATTTCATTCAAGAGAATGATAATAACGAAACAACATACCAAAATTTGTGGGATGCACTAAAGGCAGTTCTCAGGGGAAGTTTTATATCCCTGAGTGCATACTTAAATAAAGCAGAGAGAAGG
>WOXC01001659.1:0-112014 GCA_011680675.1 Gymnobelideus leadbeateri
GATTTGGGTTCATATCATATCCCTCCTCTGGGGCTTACTACCCATGTGACCTTGGACAAGTCATTTATTCAGTGCCACAGGATCAGTTTCCTCATCTATAAAGCATTAGATTTAATGTCCTCTAATATTCCCTCCAGCTCCTAAATCTTTAATTTCTTGATCTAATTCAACTGCCTATTTTTACAAATGGAGAAATGAATGCTTAGAAAAGGGACATAAGTTAACAGAAAAGGATCAAAGGGACCATATAGCAATTAAGTAATGAGTTAATCAAGAGGCCTTTATTAAATGCCTAGTATGTATCAAGTACTATGCTAGGTCTAGCAGCCAGATGGGAATACAAAAATAAAAATGAAATAATCCCTGCCCTCAAGAAGCTTATATTCTAAAGGAGGAACTAGAGAGATAATAGGCACTGGCATAAATATACACAAAGCATATACAAGGTAATTTCAAAGAGGAGACACTGGAAACTGAGGCTATCAAGAAAGACTTCATGTCTTCCTTTAGTGCCTGGTTTTTACAGGGGAGGAAATGGAGGCCCAGGGGAGTGACTTGAGCAAGGTCACACAGATCGTATCATAGGAGCAATGCCCTTGTTTTCCAGAAGATGAAACTGAGATGCAGTAAAATTAAGTGGTTTTCCTAAGGATGTGCAGGAGTGAGGGGCAGAACCTGAATTCCACCATGAAGTCATCGGACTCCCCACTCCTCTCTACTGCTTCCTCTTCATCCTTTGTAGTAGGAAGTGTCTGGGGCCCATCCCAAACTGTGGGCTTCTTTGATGAATTCAAAGTCATTGAAGGATCACTGGATTTGGAATAGAAAGATGCCAGCCATCCTACCCCTGCCTCTACCAAGCTGAGGGACCTTGGTCCAATTGCTTCTTTTTTCTGGACCTCAGTTTCCCTCTTTGTAAAGTGAGGGGTTGGACTAGATGTCCCTCAGTTCCTTGTTTTGTTGGTGACTATGCTCCCCTATCAGTTAGGCTGTGGGAAGAGAAAAGACTTTAATGGTGTTCTGTTGTCTATACCTCTACAAGGTTATCCACCTATGACAAACTAAGGCACCTTTAACTTTGGTGGAAATAGATCCCCACCTTTGACTGAGAATATAAAAGAATAGTGCAGGCTCTCTAGGTCCTCAAGTGTGGCCCTTTGACTGAGGCTACAGATGCCCCGCCCCTGGTGCAGAGGAAGCAGCTGACAGTTACCAATGATTTGGGGATGGGGTGGAGATTTCCCCTAAGTATCCCTAAAATCACATCAAGTGAAAAGCAGCCTCATCCAATTATGGGTAAGACCAGAAGACCTGCAACTAAGATGGGGCTGCCAAGACTTTGCCTCAGGGTGATGATGGGTGGGGCACATTTCCTGCTGACTCTTCTCCTAGTGGACCTCCACTCTCCTTCACCTCTGTCCCCCAGGATTACGCCCCTAAGGTCCAATTGCTGTGGCTCCCTTCTGCACCTCATGATGGCTCAGGGGCTTGATCTCCAAAGTATGGCTCTCTCTCTCTCTCTCTCTCTCTCTCTCTCTCTCTCTCTCTCTCTCTCTGCCTCTCTCTCTGTCTCTGTCTTTCTATCTCTCTGTTTCTCTGTCTTTGTCTTTCTATCTCTCTCTGTTTCTCTGTCTCTGTCTCTCTTTCTTTCTGTCTCTCTCTCTGTACTGCCATTATCTCCTTTCTCCAACCTCCCACTCCCAACTGAATTTTCTCCAGGTGTGAGAGTTCTTCTTTCCAGTTCTGTGGGTCAGCCCAGCACAGAGGGGTTCCAGGTAAGCAGCTGCTTCACCCAGAGACCTGTGGCCTCCTTCACTATGGAGTCTGGCAACCTGTTATCTTCTTTAAGCAAAACTGACAATGGAATTATTTATTGTTTCTTGCATGAAAGGGGATAATTAAGCATAATACTCCTGGACCAATTAAAAACCATGAGACCCCATACAATTTATTTTCCTGTTTGCTCTGGTCAAAATAATAATAACATCAAGACCTACTGAAATATTTTCTTGTAAATAAAAAAAACAATGAAAGTAAAACCCCACCTCCAAGGAAAGGTGTTGGCATTTGTTACCTCTCTGACCCCCTTCCCTAATTCCCTCTCAATTCCTTCCCTTATTCAGATAACTGCACTTTTCTGAAGAAAATTATTTTAAATACAGAGTGTCCCAAACCCCTTGGCTCAGTTTTAAACTTTAATAGTGTGTTAGCTAGTTACTTAACAGCTATTAAAGCCTACAACTGGACTGAGACTTTTGGGACAGCCCATATAAGTGATAGCAAAGGGAACATGGCAGTGAGTGGTGTTGGGAGGGGGTGCAGGGAGGGGCAGGGTATCTTTGTTAAAATAATTGATGGAATCAAGGAAGCCCATAGTTGATTAATCCAATTCCCCACCTAGGGCAATAACTACATACTTGACAGGAAAGACATTCAGTCCTGTATGAACCCATTCAGTGGCATGGGGGGAATGCACGGGTTCTGAAGCGAGAGGACCCCATAGCACCCGTCACATAACCTCCGTGGGCCTTGATTTCTCTGTCTGTAAGATGAGGGGGTTAGACTAGACAATCTCTAAGGTCCATGATCCTATGAGCTGTGTGCCTTAAGACACTTACTGGTTGTGTGACCCTGGGCAAGTCACTTAACGCTCTTTGCTTCAGTTTCTTCATCTGTTAAATGATCTGGAGAAGGAAATGGCAAACCACTGCATTATCTTTGCCAAGAAAATCCCAAATGGAGTCACAAAGAATTGAACGTGATTGAAATGACTAAACAACAACAAATTTGTCAGCAAGATCTTCCTTATATTAAGCCAAAATCCAGTCCTTTTAATTTTCAGTTAAGAACCAAACGTTTAATAAACTCTTGAAGAGCATTGGAATTAGTGCTAAGAAAGGCACAGAATGAAATGAAACACTTCTGTACTAATAGAATTTGCCATCCCCACCCCCCCACCCCCACCTAGTTCTCTTTTCTGGGACCAAGAAGAAATCTAATCCTTTCTCCATGTGACAGCCTTCATTTCTTCCCCTTAGGCAATAAACAATTATTAAGCCCCTACTATGTGCCTGGAACTGTGGTGAACACTTTATAAATATTATCTTGTTTGATATGTTTCCTTCTAGGTTCCTTTAGCCAATCTTCATGTTATGGGTACAAGTCCCTTCACCATCCTGGCTACCCTAAAATACCCCAGAATTGGATATTCTGCAGCAGATGTGATATCATAAGGCATACAACTATCCAGGCATAAATCACCTCCATCTATCCACCATACCTCTATTACTGTAGTCAAAAACACATTAGTGATCAATTGAACTTCTATGTTTTAATAGAGATACTTCTCTCCTGCTAGTTGCTTGGGGAGGGAGTATATTTTTCTGCTGTTAATCAGGGTACAGGAAGATAGAGATGAGAAGTGGGAAGCCAACTTTTTCCTGGATCCTTCAGGTCAACAATGTCTAATATATACATAATCCTTTGCAGTAATGTCAGGCTTCTAGATTCGCAACTAAACATCAGGTCTAATTAGCCTAGCATAGGTTCCCAAAGTAGGTAATGCAGACTCCTAGGGGGTGCTGGAATAATGGGGGGCAGTAGTAGACTCAGATGCAAATGGGGGGTGCTGCATAAAAATAAGGGGGCGATGGATGTATGATTTTATCTCTGGACTCTTTCCAGAGCTTGTTCAGTCACCCAAAAGTAGCCCGAAATATATATCTCAAACACAAACATTTTGCACCCAAGTGTCTGGGGGTTTGAATTTACTTTCATTTTATTTGTTTACTTTATGAGGCTGAGTCAGAGCCAGAGAATCCTACAATGTCAGAGCTGGTATGTGTGTGTGTGTGTGTGTGTGTGTGTGTGTGTGTGTGTGTGTGTGTGTGTGTGTGGTATGCTTAGATGTTATCTATTTCAGTCTCATTTTAAAGGAGGATTTGAGGTCAAGGGAGAAGAGATTCATTAAAGATCATAGTCCTTGACATATCAAAATGAGAAAAAAATCTAGCTTTGGGGACTCCCCATTGGTTGGCACAATTGTCATTCCTTTCATAACCTAGATTTGGGGACTCCCCATTGGTTGGCATGCTTCTCAGTCCTTTTATAATTCAAGTATGAAGGTCACTTCTGTCCTGTGGCTGATCATGTCTGTTAAAAGCTATGACCTGAAGACAATAGATATATTATCCTACAGGTAAGTGATTCCTTTAACCTTTTTTGAGGTTCTGTTAGTAATGAGTGGTCAAGGTGTTTGGCTGATATTGTCCACTGGAGATGCATATAAAAAACTTCCTTCACAATAGGTCTTTATGCTGACTTTGGAGTGCCTCTGTGGGTGTTGTGCTGTTGTTAGTCCAGTGAGTGTGTATATGTGTCTAACTGGCAAGAATCTAAGTTTTTCTTTTTCTTTTGGGAATGGGGAGGGCAAGGCAATTGGGGTTAAGTGACTTGCCCAAGGTCACACAACTGGTATGTGTAAAGTGTCTGAGGCCAGATTTGAACTCAGGTCCTCCTGACTCCAGGGCTGGTGCTCTATTCATCTATTTCCATCATTTGGAGTTGTCTTTTGGAGCTAAGTTTATCAAAGTTAGTCATCACACAATGTTGCTGTTACTGTGCACAATGTTCTCCTGGTTCTGCTCACTTCACTCAGCATCACTTCATATAAGTTTTCCCATGTTTTTCTGAAATCTGCCTGCCCATCATTTCTTATAGAATAATAGTATTCCATTATAAGGAATCTTAAGATTCTTGCAGTGGCTGATCTGGGATGGTCCAGGTTTTTCCCACTTGTCTTCTCTGATGTTGTTGATCATAACATTGGATGCTATACCTCTGGGGAGGGTATTCAGTAAAGAACTCATGTCAGACAGTATGTCTTCATTTCCTTTGAATCCGGAGTAAGGTCCTATATTGTTTTGGAGTTCAGGACACAGGGCAGATCTAAAAAGATCTAAGAGAGGCTACGAGAAATGTATTGGTGGATTCAGCCTCAGAACTGCTTATTTTATTAAGGTGAATATGAGTTTTATACCTGTGTGCATGATTGCTCTCAGTTCCCCTCCACTCAAGAGAGTTACTCAGCCATTAGCACCATTAGAATGACAACTTGGCATAAAGGGTAATATCTTGGAATCAGGAAGTTCTGGATTCCAATCCCACCTCAGACACTTAAGTGTCTTAAGTGAATCTTAACAAATCACTTAACCTCCCTCAGCCTCAGTTTCCCCATCTGGAAAATGAAGGAATTGGACTAGAAGTTCTTCGAAAGCCCCTTTCTATATCCATGATAGACTATGGCATAGCTAGTATTTGAAAAAAAAAAAAAAAGAAAAAAAAACATTTCCTGTACCATCAATGGAATAATACAACTCAAGAAGGAAAAACTGCCTTTTATTTTGACTGTAGCCCAGGCTTTCTTATCCTCCTGAGCACTGGCCCCCAGACATATCATAAGATTGGGGACAAAAGGAACGTTATTTAAAAAAAAAAAAAACCTTTTCACTACAGGTGTTAGAAGTCAGACCTCCATTAAATGAGTTCACTCAGCTCCACTCACAGCTTTGGAAGACAAAATCAGTCTCTTTCCATGGGGAACTAATGCTGTGGCAGAGATTTGATCTGATGAGGAAAGGGAGCACTACACGTTTTTAGGTCTCTGATTCTTTGCCTTTGAACTTTGAACCTATGAGATCTTTGTCAATCAAACAAGTTTGCATGTGGAGTAGTGGAGAAAAGAGGTCAAAGCTGGTTGGATTAGGGAATGGTAGAAAAGTCCAGTAGTAGCACCCTTTTGGGAGCTTCAGAGGGAGAGGAAGCATGGAAGATTGGACAGAGAGTTTATTGTAGCGTCAGGAAATGGTGGCTTTGCATCTCACCTATAGACACATACTCCCCGGGTGACCTCGGGCAAATCACTTAACCTCTTGGTTCTCTGGGCAACTCTAAGGTTGTAAGTTGCACAAAGGGTGTCAACCTGTACTCTTAAAGGGAGCTCCTTCTTCCAGGAGTACCCTAGATCAATTAAAGCTTAGGTCTGTTCCTTCTTCCTTATTCATTTACATGACTTCACAGCACTATCATCCAACCAAGACTGGTCCACTTCAATCCCAAGAACATTGAGAGGCTTTGTCAAATGCCTTGTTGAAGTCAAGATATTTAATATCCCTGGCATTCTCTTGGTTTGTAAGTCTAGCAACCTTTCCAGAAAGATCAATTAGGTCAGTCTGGCATGCTGTGTTAGCTTTTTTTTTCAGCCTCTTTTTCTAAGTCCTCATAGAACATTGCCTTTAATGTTGCAGTCTAGAATTTTGTCAGGACTAAAAATCACGTCCACTGGATTGTAGATGAAGGAATACACATTTTTCTCTTTCACAAATAAACAACAGCACAAAATTTCCTGCTAAATTCACCTAAAATATCACTGTCCACCAGAAGCTTTTCCCAATTTCCCTTAATGCTACTGCCTTATTTCTACAATCATCTCTATTTATCCAGGATAGAGAGAGAGAGAGATATCTAATTTTGACAGTTATTTGCACGTTGTCTTTCCCATTAGCCAGACAGTCAGTGCCTTGAGAAGAAGGAACATTTTTGCCTTTGTCTCCCCAGGTTTTAGCACAGTAGTGGGACCATACTAAGTGCTTAGTAAATACTGATTGACTTGCCTTGCCTACACTTCTCCCTTCCTTCACAATTAAAAAAAAAAACTGTTGACAGCAAGTTTTAAAGTCACATCTCCATGTTCTTTCTGTCCCCTGGGGTATAATTCATCTGGGTCTGCTGACCTAAGTTCACTGAAAGCTTGTTAAGCAATCTCAAATCTACTACCGTCTCCTTGTACATTTTCAGTTTCAATGTCCCACTAACTCTTTTGGCTCTTGTCCTAGTATGAAGATTATCTTTGGCTAAGAAAACAGCCAAAGTTGAAGTCTCATAGTTCTGTTTTTTTTTTCTTTTTTCCTTTATCTCTGAAGGATGGTCATAGAGAAGAGGAATGTTACTTCTTCCACCTAGTATTAGAAGGCAGAAGTAGGAGCTGTGTGTGTGTTACAAGTAAACCAATTTAAGTTCAATGCCTTGATCCATAGGAAAAAAATCAGACAGTTAGCGCTACTGCTAAGTTACTGGGTACCTGGGGAGGTGGCAGATTCCACCTCATTGGAGGCTAGAAATTCTAGTGGAACTTGCATTATCATTTACCCAGAAAGTTATAATCAAGATTTATTTGGGCATGTAGGTTGGATTACATGTCCACTGGGGTCCCTTCCACCTCTAAAATTCTGTGATCTCATGGATTCTAAAGAGTAGTCCTATTTAACCCTTTTTTTCCCAATTTTCTCCCAACATTAAAAAAGTATTTTTGTTGTCTTTCATATTTATAACAAAGCTTCAGCTCATGCTAGCAATATTCTTCCTGATACTATGCTTCTAAAAACATTTAACAGATGTTTACTGCTATCTTTTTTTCTACATTTCCCAAATTTCCCATTTATCACCTCCCTAGCCCTTCTAAAACCATAAGTTTGTAGCCATCTTGTCTCTGAATATTTTTGTAATTCTCCCTAAGTCAAGAGGATGTGGACAATGATATCAAAGTTTCTCCTCATCTATCACAAGAAATATGATGTCGTGGTCACTTCCTCCCTATCATTTCCTTTCACTGACTCTTATTATTGATCAAAGCAAGATCCAAAATGGCAGGATCCTCTTGAAATTTCTTCTATCTTTGGAAAGACAAACATATGCCCAAAGCAAGTCACAACTTGATGCTATTGGCATCCCCTAACAGGGATCTACCCAGAAGTAAAAGGAATCCTAATTTATTGGATGGTTATTAGGATTTTCAATACCTTCCTGATTGAGGAATTTACTTTAGAGAAGTAGACTCTCTTCCTTGTTCTCTGTGCTTACAAGGTGAAACATTCCTACTTTAATCTCTTCATATCATGAACTTGCTCAGCAAATCCTTTCTTCCTAGATTGTACAATGATGGTCTTCAACTGAGAATAGGTGAATTGCTTCCAGATAACGGAGTCATAGGATCACAGCGCTTATACCTGGAAGGGACCTTAGGGATCACCTAAGCCAATACACCATATTACAGAGGATCAAACAGAAGCCCAGAGAGATCAAGTGACTTGTCTGAGGTCTTGTAACTAGCAAGCTATAGAAGAAAAATGGCAACATCCCAAAGAATGAACAAGGTGGCGTAGTGGATAGAGTGCAGGCCTGCAGTCAGGAAGACTCATCTTCTTCAGTTCAAATCTGGTCTCAGACACTTACTAGTTGTGTCATTATGGGTAAGTCAACCCTGTTTGTCTCAGTTTCCTCAACTGTCAAATGAGCTGGAGAAGGAACGTCAAACCACTCTAGTATCTTTGCCAAGAAAACCCCAAATGGGGTCAAGAGTTGGACATAATTCAACAGCAGCAACATCTCTCTAGAAATACGGTGGCATTGCAAACAATGAACTGAACGTGACCCAAGGTACCACAACATAGAATCATTCAACCCTTTGGCAAACCCTTGGCCACAGTGGACACAAAAACTACTTTAGAGTGAGGGCAGCAGACAAGTAGGTTACACAACACCTAGTTTTCAAACATGTCTTGCTCCTATTGTCTACTGATTTTACCTGTACCCTCTAGCCCTAAAGAAGGGGGAAAACTTGCATTAGAAGGCCTAGTTATAGTTGGACTGACTAATTACTTGTGTTGTACTGATCAACCTGACTAATTTATCACTTCTTTGAACATTTAATTAGCCAACAGTACAAGACAATTAGATTCTGAATTAGGATAAATCAGATTGCTAGCTTAGCAGCTCTAAAGAAAAACACAGAACCTATAACCAATTATACCAACCAAAATATTTCACACTAGCCAGCATCAAAAACAAGAATCTATATCAAGTTCACTGGCCTTACCTGATGGAACCTTGTCGGAAATAAATGTGACTCCCTTTGTAGGTCAGCAGAGATAGAGGCAGCAAGGAAACTTGGGAAGAAAAATCCTCTTTGTTTGTTTGTTGGTTTTTAACAGGCTTTTCCTGACTCTGGGATATATGGGGCAGGAAAAATAAAGGGTACTGTTGATACTGTGGTGCACTGATTTTGGAGCCAAAAGACACAGGCTCATAATCCAACTCTGATGCTTGTTGCCTGTGGGACCCTGAGTAAGTCACTTAACCTCTTTAGAGCCTCAGTTTCCTCAACTGTCAAATAAGTGTCTTGGACTAGAAGGCTCCTGACATCATCCCTTTTAGTTATATCTATGATGCCACAATTCAGTCATTTAAGCAGAGATTGGCAAGTAGACTTAAGGATCCACCATATTGACATACACAATTTTTATTCCTAATTTGCCCATCAACAAAGAGGGTTAGACCATTATCTGAGTGCCTATGGTACTTATATAGAAAAGGGGAATGCCACAGAATGCTAAAGCTGGGAAGGACCATTGATATCATTTCATCCGATTCTTTCATTTTGTAGAGAAGGAAATCAAGACCCAGAGTGGGGAAGGGGATTGATCAACTTGGAGATATAAAACTAAAGCCTCTAACTCCCAGTTCAGTGACTTTTCTGTATTACTGCCCTGAGCAATTGAGGACAATGGAGAAATTGAAAATACAGCTAATATTGGAATGCTTCAGGGATCTTCAACTTCAGATCCTTGAAGAAACAGTCAATGTTAGATTTTCTGCCCTGGTTGAGATCTGCATTCACATGGGATGACAAAGGGGAAAAGAACATTGGCTCTGGATTCAAAGAAGCTGGGTCCAAATCCTACTGTTACTGCTTACTAGCTGTGTGACCTTCAAATTGTTTCCTCTTTCTGGGGCTCAAGTTTCCTCATCTATAAAATGAGTGATTGGACAAGATGGGCACTGAAGTCCCTTCTAATTTTAAACCTGGGGTTTTGTGTGATGGACAATACAATGTAGCAGATTGTTTTTCTTTACTTGCCTCTTTCTGATCTGGGTTTGTTGTTGTTATTGTTGGATTTTGTGTTTGTTTTTGTCACTCCTCAAAGTCTGTTTGAATTTCTGGAGCACATCCTCACTGGCAGTAAGTGACTACATTTGACTCTGATCTGGATTGAGGAACTGTGTAAAACCAGCCTGGGATATTTGTTGTGACTTAACCATGAATTTATTGACCCTTGATTTCCAGGTCCATAAAATAGGTTTCAAGATATCTTCCATTCCTGCTTCAGGGACATCAGAGGGCAAGTCTGAGCAAAGAGATGTCCTTGGAGCATAATAGGAAATAATCTCTACTCCAATTCAAAATCTTGGCTTTATGTTAGAATGATTACATGAGAAGGGGGCAAAGAGGCTACATGCAGGAACTATCAGAGTAAACTAAGAAGACAAGACCATATGAGATACAGCTCCATCTTCAATTGATCAAACAAACAAACAACAAGGCTTTATTAAATGCCTGCTATGTGACTGCTACTGTGCTAGGGGCTGGGGACACCAAGACACCAAGCTCTGCCTTCTCAGAGCTTGCATTCCAACAGGGGAGACAACCCATACACAGAAAGAGGTGTGCGCGTGTGCATGCATGTGCATGTACACACACGTGTTTGTACATGTATGTGTACACACGTGCAGCGGTGTGTGTATATGTGCATGTATGTGTGTGCACATGTGCATGTGTATATGTGAGTGTGTCTGCGTGTGTGTATGTGTGTGTACACAAAGAGATCTGACTTCAGAGTCACCCCACTTCTGACATACTTTTTGTGCGACCCTGGTTCTTCAGTCAGATCAGTCATGTCCCGTTCTTCATGACCCCGTGTGATATTTTCTTGGCAGATATACTAGAGTTCTTTGCTATTTTCTTGTCTGGCTCACTTTATATATGAAGAGACTGAGGCCAACAGGGTGAAGTGACTTGCCCAGGGTCACATAGCTAGTCAGTGTCTGAGGCCAGGTTTGAACTGAGATCTTCCTGACTCCAGGTCCAAGACTCCATTCACCGTACCACCTAGTTGCCCTAGGAAAGCTCAACCTTAACCTTCTCAGTGTCCTAGTAGGTTTCTCAAGACAATGGTTCTTAATTAATTAACATTAATTAATTAAATAAATAATTTAGGGACCTCTGGGGATCTCCAAGAACATTTTAAAGCATCATGAGGTCAAAACTATATTTAAAAAATATTATGATGTTTTCTTTTCAAATATGGTAAATCTTTTTTTTTTTTGGGAGGGGGGAAGGTAAGGTAATTAGGGTTAAATGACTTACCCAAGGTCACTCAGTAAGTGTCAAGTGTCTCAGGCTGGATTTGAACTCAGGTCAGTGCTCTATTCACTGTCCTACCTAGCTGTCTCTCCCTTTTTTTAAATTTATTTTTGGAAGTGGGGGTGGGGAAGCAAGGCAATTGGGGTTAAGTGACTTGCCCAAGCAAATATGATAAATCTTGAAAGCCAGAACCCACATAAACAAAAGTTCTTTGGAAGCCTCAATCTTCTTTTAAAATGTAGTGTGTGAACTATTGGTCTAAGAAAATAAGTTGCTTAGTAGTTGACCGTCTGTATTGGTACAAGATGCAGCACATCTAAGTTGATGACATCACGGAATTGGCCCAAACCAAAGTGATCTTTGAGGACGCTAGTGTCTGGGGCATCAGGAAAGGCTTCATATAGGAAGTGGTGCTTAAGCTGAACTTTGAAAAAAGGAACTCCAAGAAACAGAGGTGATTGAATACCAACCCATGTGCCATTTTTATGTGTTCCAAGATCCATCTACAAGGAAAGTCAAGATTAGATATTATTCAGCAATTCACAACAAAGACTCAAATCAATTAAACAATCAATCAGCAAACATTCACTGAATGCTTCCTTGTGCCAACCATTCTGGGCCAGGCTCTGGGGATACAAAGACAAAAATAAATATTTCGGGGCATTCAGGAGCCTATAACTTATCAGAAAAGATAACATGTGTATGTGAAAATATATTACTCAACAAGCACTTATTAAGGACCTACTGTATACCAACCACTATGCTTGATGATACAATGATAAAAAAAAATTAACAGTCTTTGCCCTCAAGGATCTTACATTGTATTTGGGGAGATTGGGTCGAGGAAGAACCTAGAAAAATATAGAAAGAACATATACAAAACAAAAGTAAGACATATTCTCCACCCAGTACAGGAGAAACTTCATCTCAGAATGCCAACATTAAGATTTTGTATCTAATCATCATTTGAGATTTCACTCTAGAAAAAAGAAACTTTTCAACTTTACTTGTGTTCACAGGGTAAAACCTTTCTCCCTGCCTTCTTCTTTGTATAATAACTGGAATGGATTGGAGTTTGGGAGTACATGGCTGCATATAGCTGAGGGGGCACAAGAATGTTGGCAAGATGGAGGAGGGTCCAGCTTAGATGCCACCAGGAAAGATAGCACCCAATGGATAGAGAACAATCATGAGGGGATATTGAGGGACAGCAGTACCTCAGGGAAGGAAGTACCCTATCCTGATGAAAAAAGCATGCCCAGGGGCAAATCCCAGTTCTCCCCATGTTATTGACAGCTTTGACCCCAAGGAACTCTGAAGGGAGAAAATTTACCTGCTAAGGCATGGAAAATGACAACATAGACAAATCCCATTGTTTTAGGAAAAAATCCCAAGTTTGCTTTCCATGGGTATATTTAAAGCCAATTAGTCCAGTCTGCATTGTTTTCCCAAATCACATCATATCATCACTTCATTAAAAATCCTCCAATTAAGAGGGAGGGGGGAGTTCCTACAGCAAAGCAATCTGTCCATATTAGCTCGATGCTTTCAAATTAGAGACCAAATTACAGATTCCCTGTTTCCATGAGAACCACAACATTTCTCAGCCTGTTCGAATTATTAACTCAGAGAACATGCATCTTCTTAAACTCGGCCGGTTATTTGTCTAGTGCGACACAGGCGCAAAGGCGGCAGGGCCTCAAGTGAACTCTATTAATCACCAGGCAGCCAGGAAAGTGGAACAACTGTAGAGGGAGCAGGGAGCCAGACCTTCCCTTATGACAGCAATGGCAAGTGACTGTGATCCATTTTAATGTTCGACTCCATCTTTCTTTGGGAAGGGAGAGGAAAAGCAAGACTGAGAAGTCCCCAGAGGAAAAATAATCTGTGAAAGGAATAGGTACTTGGAACACATCAAAGATGGCATGAAGGTCATAATTCTATTAAAGATGGAACCATATTCCATGTCCCATCAGTTGCCATTTCTTCTTCTATAATATATCTTGCCTCTTTCTCTGTCACTCTCCTCACTTGACAACCACCCTATTCCAGGCTCTTATCACCACTTGCAATCAGGAATTATTTTCTTTGCTTCCAGCCTCTCCCCACTCCAATCCATCCTCCATACAGCTACTGAAGTGATCTTAAGGACCAGTTGTGGCCAAGGCATTCCTTTGCTAAAAACTTGTGACTCCATTTTGCCTGTAAGATGACACAAAATCATAGATCCAAAGCTGAAAAGGATGTCAGGTGACACCCTCCCTATTTTATAGTTGAGGAAACTAAAGCCTAGGGAGATTAGGGAAATAAGTAATGAAAATATTATTCCCATTATATAGATGAGGACTGAGAATCAGTTTAAGATCCTAGAATTAGCAAGTAGCAAAACTGGATTTTAGTTGACCACCGATGCTTCTCTCCCTCTTTGGAAAGTTATCCATACTGTACTTTTCATATATAATTCAAAAGAATAATGTCCAAATGTCTTAACATCTGGACTTGCTATTATCAGAAGCTCAGAACTTTTATAGTCATAGGCTTTGAGGTTCAGAATCTTTAGGATTTTCGGGGAGGCAGATATGGAAGTTTATAAAAAAAAACAAAACTTCCCACACTTTATAACTTTATCCACCCCTATAGACCAGACATCAGTCCTACTAACCATGGAAGAGTTAAGTTGTCAGTACATAAACCAGCATAAGAGGTTTTCTGGTGCTAGAGATCAACATAACCACATTTACTGGGGAATTTTTGTGGAACAATATAGGGCAATATAGGGTGAGAAGATGCATGACAGATTTGTAAATTTCTCTCTTTCTTTGTATGTGAGTGTGTGTATTTTCTTCTACCTCTAGGACTTAGACAACTTACAAAACTCTTTCCTCACACCGCATCTATGACCTATGCAAATATTATCCCTATTTTACAGGCAAAGAAACTGAGCGCCAAAAAGATTGGGCGACATACCCATGGTCACACAAGAAGTAAATGTCAAAGATGAGGATCATAATCAGGTCGGCTAATTCTAAGTCAAATGGTTTCTCCATGCCACCATGTTCCATTTATCCCAAATCAGCATTTAACCAATGAAAGAATCTTTAGAAAAAGGGGAAAACATTAGTTAAACATCAGTAGGATTTTAAATCTTTATTCCTTCAAGCCTAGTGAAAATCTGGTCTGCTAAACTGTACAAAATCACATTGTCAGTTTAAAATATGGCAGATCACAATCCCCGGTTGTTAATGTTTTAATGTTTGAAACTCTTCTAAGGCTGCTCCTTGGGACAGATCTAACTATTACAATAGAATGGATGGTTTCTGTTTAATTTTCCTGCCCTGTTAGAGCCAGCATTTGCTAAGTTGATCACTAGAGTTATTTTTACTAAAAACAAAATAAAACAAAATTCTGCCTGCTTCATAAGGATTGAATGCCACATTCCAGAATGTTGACTGGAATGCTAACTCTAAATAAAAGAGGAACCATTCTAGAAGGAAGCTGAATTCAACCAGAGCTGGGAATACACAATCAATGAAACAACCCTTACTATAGCAAGAATTTTCTGTTCTATCAAGAAGGGAGACGATACATGCATAAATAATATTACCAAATTCCTATCAAATCTAATTTTGGAAGGGTTAGCAAGAAGAGTCAAGAAAACCTTTATGTAAGTCTGGAAGGAAACTGATGATTCAAGAAGGTGAAGCAGGAAAGCATTCCACATATGGGTAATAGACCACAACAGGGGATTACAGAGAATAATTAATAGATTAGATGGTGAAATAAAAGTCAAGATGATAATATCAAGTGCCTACTATGTGCTTATCCTAAATTCCTTGAGACTTTCTCATGGTAGTCTCTGTATCACCAGTACCCAACACACTGCCTTGAACTTGGTAAATACCGAATGTTTGTTTAATTGAGTTGAATGGATTGGATTGAATCAAATTTACTTCAGTTGAATTGAATTTATTTGATTTGAATTGATTTGACTGTTCTTTCTCCATTCCTGGGCATTGAAAAAATGCATTATGAGTCTTGGCCTTCCAAGGAGCCAGAAGCTCTGAGAATATTGGCTGAGGTAGAAGAGGTGGGTCTATTTTCAAGCCTTGGGCAGCTAAGCTAAGCATAACTGCCTGTGCTTGAGTGTATTTACCAAAGGGAGAAGAAAGCACCAGTTTTTAAAGGAGGAGGCACATTTGAATAGTGAAAGTCCTGGCTAACCATACAGTGACTAGGACTAGAAGGAAGAAGCTCTGTTCACTTTTGAAGTCTGGAGAGAAGAGAGATTGTTGTGAATTTAATGGTTTCAGCCTTCTAATGGCTCACTAGATGGAACTGTACTGGAAACTTTTCTGTTGCTGCTACTGGGGATTCTGTCACTAGATTGATGCCCAGTGGCTTCTGGGTCCGAGTCATGCAATAGGTGTAAGAGGTTGGGGTAGGAGGACTGACAGAAGGAGTGGCCAATTTCTCAGGCTAACAGGTGGAGAGGATTTTTAAAAATCCCTCGCTTTTCCTTTATCAGCTAGTATCCTGGGACCTTAGCCCGTCCTCAAGACAGGAGATTAATGCCAATTTTTTCAGTAGAAAAACAATGGCGAGAAGGAGAAAATGTAGATACTATTAGTTGACTTTTGGTAAGATTGTTTGAAAGAAATCCTTAGAATGTCAGAGCTGGATATATTTAGAGAATCCTAGAGAATCAAGTAAACAACTACTTGAGACAATAAATAAATTTGGCAAAGTTGCAGTATATAAAACAAACCCACACAAATCCTCAGCATTCCTGTATATCTCTAATAAAATTCAACAGCAAGAGATAGAAAGAGAAATCCCATTTAAAGTTAGTGTAGACATTATAAAATATTTGGGAATCTACCTGCCAAAACAAACCCAGGACCTATATGATCACAACTACAAAACACTTCTCACAAAATAAAGTCATATCTAACTAATTGGAAAAAAAATCAATTGCTTGTGGCTGGGTTGAGCTAATATAATAAAAATGACAATTTTTCCCAAACTAAATTATATATTTAGTGCCATACCAATCAATTTAACAAAAAACTACTTTATAGAGTTAAACAAAATGGTAACAAAATTTATTTGGAAGAACAAACAGTCTAGAATATCAAGGGAATTAATGAAAAGAAATGCTAGGGAAGGTGGACTAGCTATACCAGATTTTAATCTGTATTATACAGCAGCAGTCATCAAAACTGCTTGGTACTGGCTGAGGAACAGAGTAGTGAATCGATGGAATAGATTGGGTGCACCAAATCCAGCAGTTCATGAGTATAGTAATCTATTGTTTGATAAACCCAAAGACCCCAGTTTTGGGGATAAGAATGCACTATTTGACAAAAACTGCCGGGAAAACTGGAATATAGTGTGGCAGAAACTGGGCATAGACCATTATCTAACACCATATACCAAAATCAAGTCTAAATGGGTGCATGATCTAGGCATAAAGGATGATACTATAAGCAATCTGGGAAAGCAAGGAATAATTTACCTGTCAGATTTGTAGAGAGGGAAAGAATTTAGGACCAAACAAGAATTAGAGAGCATTATCAAATGCAAAGTGGGTAATTTTGATTACATTAAATTGAAGAGCTTCTGTAAAAACAAAGCCAATGTAACCAAGATCAAGAGGGAGGTGGGAAATTGGGAAAGAATTTTTACAACCTATGTCTCTGATAAAGGACTCAGTTCTAAAATACACAGAGAATTGAGTCAAATCTATAAGAATACAAGTCGTTCCCCAATTGATAAATGGTCAAAGGATATGAACAGGCAGTTTTTAGAGAAAGAAATTAAAGACAGCTATAAGCATATGAAGAAATGCCCTAAATCACTATTGATTAGAGAAATGCAAATCAAAACAACTCTGAGGTACCACATCTCTCCAGTCAGATTGGCTAAGGTGATAAAACAGGAAAATGAGAAATGCTGGAGAGGATGTGGTCAAATTGGAACACTAATGCATTGCTGGTGGAGTTGTGAACTTATCCAACCATTCTGGAGAGCAATCTGGAATTATGCCCAAAGGGCTATAAATAATTCCATACCCTTTGACCCAGCAATACCACTTCTAGGGTTATATCCCAAAGAGATCATAGAAGTGGGAGGAAGACCCATATGTACAAAAATATTTATAGCAGCTCTTTTCGTGGTTTCAAAGAATTGGAAATTAAAGGGGTGCCCATCAATTGGGGAATGGCTAAACAAGTTGTGGTATATGCATGTAATGGAATACTATTGTGCTATAAGAAACGAGGAGCAGACGAGCTTCATATTTACCTGGAGAGGCTTATACGAGCTGCTGCTGAGTGAAAAGAGTAGAACCAGGAGAAATTTGTATACAGTCACAGACACAACATATGTGTGATGACCAACTAGGACAGACTGGGCTCTTCTCAGCAATTCAGTGACATAAGTCAATCCCAAAAGAGTCATGAAGGAAAGAGATGCGCCATCCAGAGAAATAACTAGAAAGAACTAAGTTTGAATCCTGATGGAATCAAACCACTTGATCTTTTTCATTTCATTGTTTGGTTTTATTTCCTCTTTACCATTTTTCATTCCATCTAGCACAATGCACCTTTGTAACCTGACTAATGTCTAATGTGAAAGTATTTGCAGATCCTATACTGGACTATATGCTGTCGTGGGGGTTGGGGTGAGGGAGGGAAGGGGAATTTGAAACTCAAGGAACTATGGAATTGAATCCTGCAAACTAAAAATAAAAAACAAATTAATAAAAAGTTTAAAAAAAAGAATGTCAGAGCTGGGAGACTTGAAATCCAACCTTCTCTTTTTACACATAGTGAAACTGAGGCTCAGAAGTGTGTGACTTCCCATTGTCACATGGAGGGTGAATGGCAGAGGCAAGACTGCAAAAAGTCCAGTGATCTTTCTCCCTTCTTCCCTCTCCATGCTGCTGCAGTATCACACTGACTCCATTGTCTTAAATATTTCAGTGGGTTGAGCCAACAGAAAACAAATGATTGCCCCAGGTGATTTGCTGTCAGTGGAATGCATCAGGTTATTATTGTTTTATTTTTTCCTATTTTTGCTTCTGGGGCTGTTACAACAAAAGATCTCCTCCCCTAATTATATTTTACTTTGGCCAATGTAAAAATTAATTTATATTCCCTGAACACTATCCACTGTTCATGAGGGTTGTTGGTGTGAAGTTCAGGAGTGTGCTAGAACCCAGTGTTGTGTGTGGGTGGGAGAGACGCACACTCAGTGCTGAATTGTAGTTTCACTTTCATAGGATTGTTGAATGGATCATGGGAAGGGTGCTTTGGTCCTTTTCCAAGAGCAGCACTACCATAGGGGTCTTGGTATAATAATAGCTTGCATTTCTAGGGTGCTTTCAGTCTTTTGTCTTGTCTTTACTATAGCTCTGTGAGGTAAGCACTTAATGTGTTATTATACCCATTTTACAGATCAGAAAACTGTGTCTGAGAGGGCAAACAAACAGCTCAGGGGCAAAACAACATAGCTCATACATATCTGACAGGATTAGAAGTCAAGTCTCTTGATATGAGGCCTAGCTCTGCCCTTGCTCCTTGGTTTAGTGTCTCATACCATTCCTGTGACCGTGGGTAATTCTCTCCCAAGACCTTCTTGAAGGCAGATACAGTACCATTTCTTTTTCCTTTGTATTCCTAGTGCCAGGACATACAGTAGCTGTTCAATAAATACTTCTTGTTAAATCATGAGCTTCACTGAGGGAATAGAAGCTTCTTAAGGGCAGATGTTATTTCCTTTTTATGCCTGGCACACAGTAGGGCTTTACAAAATGTTTCTTGTTGAATTGTGAGTTCCTCCCACAGGATAGTCACTCCTTGAGGGCAGACACTGATTCACATTCTCTCTTTATATACCAAGAAGCTAGTGTAGCCCTGAAATATAGTAGGACCTTAATAAATTGATTGATTGATATCATCTAACCTCTACAGGCACTAATTTCATAATTTTTCACAGAAGGTTGGCCCTGATTATTTCAAATGTTCTTTCTGGTTCCAAGAGATTATGCTTCCCATGAGTGCATAACTGGTCAGTCAATACATTCTAACCATTTTAGACTCAAGTTCTCCCAGAAAAATGGATAATCCACATACAGATAACTGAGAGCTGACCACATAGCTTAACAAATTCAACTAAGGTTTGTTCTCCAATTGGGGATTTGTGTCAAGCCTGAGTTATTTTTAAAGACAGACAAAGCCTCAAGTATCAACCCTCGATTAGCTCCTTGATGTAGCAAAGAACCAAAGTCTGGAAAAACACAGGAGGATAATAACAACCTACACGGAAAGGTAGTGAGCATGAGACAATTACCAAGAGTAATTTGTTTCTCAGAAACCCACTCTCCACTGTCCTTGGATTCCAAAGGGGAAACTGTCAGAGTGAGCAAAAGCAGTCCTTTACTTTAATTCTAGAAGAACCTTCATATTCTCTTCTCTGCTGATTACTTGATGGGAGAAACAGTGCCTTTCCTATGTCCTGGCACAGGTTCAGGCTAAGGAGTTCTTAGAACATAAAAACAGGAGTCCAGGGTCCACTGGAATTCTGGGAACAGGCAGGACTGCTCAATTGGATGGATATGCTTCTGGGGCAGTGGACCAGGGATAGTGTGAGCACTCTGAGAAAAGATGTTATTAAATATGTTTAACTGTATTTCAAATGTTCTTTCTGGTTCCAAGAGATTAAGGCACCAAGGTTTGGTGGATAGATGGATGACCTTGGAGTCAGGAAGGCATGGGTTTGAGTCTCATCTATGACATCCTGGTTGTGTGACACCCTGTTGCATGTCACTTAATTGCTCAAGATTCTAGGGTAGTTTCTAAGGCTCTGGGTTACATAACAGGTGCCAAACTGCTTTGGTAGGGGGACATTTTTCACTGGTTGTTTCTTATACCAATGAAATCACAAATCTAGTAAAAAATTTATTAGGTACAATTCAATATACAGCATTTCTTTAAATAAATGCATGTTTGGGGGTGGCTAGGTGGCACAGTGAGTAAGAGCGCTGGCCCCGGAGTTGGGAGGACCTGGCATTGGTTCTGGCCTCAGTTACTTAGCACCCACACATAAATAACTAGCTGTGTAACCTTGAGCAAGTTACTTAACCCCAATTGCTTTAAAAAAACAAATGCATATATGTATGTATAATATATGTGTGTAAATACATGGATAAACCCACATATATATACAAATACAGATAGACAGATTGACAGACAAACAGATGCAGATTTAGATAAGTGGGTAAATAGATGGATAGATAGATAGATAGATAGATAGATAGATAGATAGATAGATGTAAGGATGAATGATAGACAGATATACAGATGAATAAATAGATGATGGATATAGAGGATTGATGGATGGATGGATGTATAGATAGATACATACATACATACATAGATCAATAGATAGATAGATAGATACAGAAAGACAGACAGATAGGCATGAAGTTGGATGAATAGATAGATAGATGTAAGATAGATGTAAGGATGGATGGATAGACAGATATGATATAAGAATGGATAGATAGATGATAGATATATAGGACTGATGGACAGATGGATAGATGGATAGATAAATAGATAGATGTAAGGACAATGGATAGACAGACAGATGAAGGATGGATAGATAGATAATAGATATAGAGGATTAATAGATAGATAGATAAGGATAAAAACTATGATTTCCTTGTTCCTGGAAATTCCCAGGTGAGGAAACACCCTCTAAACAACATAGTGCTTTTTCTAAAACTTCTCTACTTTAGAAAGCTGCTTAGCCTAAAAGAGGTGATGGGAATTGCACCATATCACATAGCCAGGATATGTTGGAAATGAAACTTTAAATTGAATCTCCCAAGCTGCAAGTTCAACTAGAAGCACCACACCACATCGTCCCACCCCACCCTTGTGTGTGTACGTATATACTTCTGATATCTCCATCTCCAACCTCTTGCCCTTTCCTCCCTCCTAATGTGTGTCCTCATTCCCATAGGACTCTATCCTCAACTGGCTGCTAAGCAATCCCCATTAGGGTGGCAGCTTTTAATAGCTTATCATATTATCTCTACCACAGTTATTTATAATTTAATGGTGACTGTTATCAGATCCATTTTAATAGGCACCTCTTAAGGCCTGAAAACCTTTAACTCAAATGAATTGAGTTCTATTGGCAAACTTTCCAGCTTAGTGTCAAATGATAGAGGAGAGAATTTTGTACAAGGAGGACAGGTCCAGGGTCTTTTAAATTCAGAGCTGAAAGTAGGATGGGGAATTCAGAGCTTTGTCTTGGACGCCATCATCTTGGGGGCACAATTACTTCCTACCCTTTCAAAGTTAAACGTATTAGGAGCTGAGAGAATGATGCCCATTAATTGGGAATGGCTAAAAAAATGTGGAACATGACTGTAATAAAATATTATTGTGCTTCAAGAAAAAAAGGATATAGAGAAACATGGGGAGACTTATATGAGCTGATGCAAAGTAAAGTGAGCAGGGCCAGAAAAAATGTACAATAATAAGTACAACAATGTAAATAGAAACAAGTATAAAAACAAAACACATTTCTTTGCTTTGTATTAATTTATCACTTCTGGCTAACTAGTAAATAGAATCATGTTGGTGGAGGACTGCTTAGTTATGGTTTCAAGGGAAAGTTGTTCATCCATTTTTTGAAGAGGATCAGTGATGTCACAAATGAATGATGTCTTAACTCATGGATGAATTGGATTTAAAGGAGGCAGATTTGTGCAAAGTCAACAGCCTCACTCTCTCTTCTAGAGTCATAGAAGTTCAATGGCTGGACAAAAATCAGGACAACTGGCCATGACCTGGGATACAGTTGATGACCTTGGTGTCTTTGACATCTAACCTAGCTCTAAGCCCCCCACAGTGCCTGCTTCAGTCGCCTTCATGGCCTTTGGAACAAATTGTTCTCATCTGTCCATTCCACCCATGGAAGTCTTCATGTGCTTGGATTAGACACCCCTCTAACTCACTGACAGATTTGCAGCCTATCAGTTAATCTCTCTCTAGCTGAGTTTGTCTGCCAGGACAATCTTATGGGGGTTGTGGCCACTGCACTTCATACAGTTTCTTGGAGTCATAGATAAGAGTTGGGTAGACACCAAAGGTACATAAGCAGTCCTGAAGAGGGCCAGCAAGCTCTCACACCAGAGGTGCTAGTTCTCCTTGAATAGTCTTGTATAGGAGACTCCCTCTCTCTCCGTTAGGAGAGAGGGGTATGACCAACTTAGATCTTTGACTAACAATTCCTTTTTTTTCATGGAAAGGTACTAAAAATCATAAAAATCAGAATTTTTAGAACTAGAAGCAACCTTGAAGAGAAAATATTCATAGGCCTTCATAAACTTAGAGCTAGAAAGCACAATGAAGATTATCTAATGCAAACTCATCATTTTGGGGTTGGAGGAATTGAATCCGATAGAGGTTGTCACTTGCTCAAGTATCAGATGTCCAAAGTGTCAGAGTAGGGATATGAACTCAGGTCTTTTGATTCTAAGTGCAGTGTTCTTTCCATTTCCTTTCAGTGATCCCACTTTTCAGATGGAGAAGTGGAGGCTCAGAGGGCAAGGGTCACAGAGCTTACCAGAAGCTCAAGGCAATTCTGTAATTCAATGTAATTTTCAATTGTAATTGACACCATGATCCTGACTCTTAAACATCTGTATCTGGGTCTCAATCAGGAGGGATGACAATGAAACCAAAATAACAAAAGATGATATCTCAAGACCAAGAGAAAGGAAGCTTCCCAATTGTTGTTGTTGTTGTTTTTTTTTCCTTCAAAGCAAGACAAACTAAAGTGAAATGGGGAAAAAAAGGAATTAAAATCCTGGAGATAAAGTAAACCATAAAAGTGTTTATGATAATGGGAGAGGAGGCCATTAAGAATTTTATTAGCTAAGGATGACAAAAAATTAGCTTCCCCTGTTTTCATTTCAGAATCACTGAACATTTGTGTTTCCATAATAAAAATAGCTATGAAAAGAAAATTGGACACAGGGCATTACACTCTTCTCTCTGCAGGGTGGGAGATGATTTCTCTTCCCTTGAAAGATTAGGGAGGATGAACCACAGGTTTAAATAAGGAGGACATGGGGCATGGTGCACAGCCTGAGCCTGCCCGGGACTGGAGCCCATGACAATTCTCTATGTCAACTTTATCCTAAATGTGGGTGCTTAGCTACAGAGGGAAAAGGTCTTGGTATAAGGAACTCAACTATTTAATTTCTAAACCAGTGCTCCTAAATCCCTAGCAGGACAGGGCTTAGAGGCAGAGGACCTGGGTCCAAATCCTGTCTCTTTCACCTGTTACCTAGTGTGTGACCTTAGTGAGCTCACTTAACCTCCCTTGGCCTTGGTTTATAAAAATGATGCTGTTGAACTGAATGACTTCTAAAGTCCTTTCCTGCTCTAGATTTAAAATAATGTAAACCTATGATTACCAGCAGCTCCAGAAAGGGAATGGGGGTGCAGGCGAGAAGGCCTTAAGTGCAGGTAGGGAGCAGGGGTTGATCTGTTCAAAGGCGAGGGCAACATTTAGTGGTGCCATACCTGTGGGGTTGGTAAGTCTCCCAGAGTTATTTAAAGATGGCCCTGAGTGACACTAAACCATTGCTGTTGTTGGCACTGTTCTATGTCATTCTATTATAGCAGGGTTAGTACAAGATAAAGGAAGAGAGTTGGAAGTGATCTCTAACATAGGCAAACCAACATGCTCATGGAGAACCTTACAAATCCTGGGTTCCCTTCTTTCCCTCCATGATTCTTGGCAGAGTTCATTGGCTAAAGGAGATATGCAAAGAATGTGTCCTGTATGGAAGCTAGCTTCTTAGAGAGAGGTTAAAGAATTGCACCTTGTCTTGTATTTTGGGGGTCGGAGACATGAGTAGTTTAGGAATTCAGCAAGAAGGGATAATGGAAGAATTGTCCAGTGATGAGCTAGAAAGCCACAGACCCAGTTTTCTGCTGCTTCCTGGAACCTTCCCACTGAGGCTTTCCCCTTGAGAGGATGACTACCCAGTTCACATGTTTTAGATACCTAGGTAGCCTACTCTGGATCTGGGTAGTTCCCTATTAAATAGTAAACTCCTGGAGGATATTATTAGATATCCTTTCTTTCTGGGTTATGACAAAAGCTAAGAGCAAGATTTCTGAGGGAGGTTGGCCAGATGACTTCTCAGGTCCCTCCCAGCTTTGGATTTAAATCGATGATTCTAATTTCAAGTTTGGGGTGACGAGCAGGTTCAGCGTTCTGAGGAACACATTCATAGAGGAGGCTCCACATGAGTCTAGCCTTAAAGGAAGCCAGGGATTCAAGGGGAGAGAGAGAAAACTACCAGAGAAGAAGAGAGGAGCATTCCAGACAGCTAGTGTGAAGACACAGAGACAAAAATGGAACATCATGAGTGGGGAAGAACAAGGAGGTCACTTTACACTCCTACACTGTCCTCTCATCTTTGTAGATGATTAAAGAAGCAGGAGGAACAGCCTCCAACCTCAGAATGGCTGCCGTCTTCCCCCAGAGATCAGCTGCACTGGTGTGAAAACACTTAGGAGCAATTAAATATCCTCTACCCCCTGTCCTATTTGAACAGCCTCCTCAGAGCTGCCTTCAGGTTTTCTCTTCCCTAATCAATCAGCACACCCCTGCCTGGTTATCAAACCAAATCACTGATCTTGCTTAATTCTTCTGCTGAAATCCCTTCTTTATTTCCCCACTTGATTGAAATCCCTTTACCTGTCTTCCTAAGTTTATTCCCCTTTATTCTGTTACATAGTGGTAATAATTATCATAATAATTCTCATTTATAAAGGAAAGAGGGAAAGAAGGGGGAAGGAAGGAAAGAGGGAGGGAGGGAGAGAAGAAAGGAAGGAAGGAAAGAAGGAAAGAAGAAAGGAGGGAAGTAGGAGAGAGAGAGAGGAGAGAAGGGAGGGAGAAAAGGAGGGAAAGATGGAAAGAAAGGAGAAAACAAGCATTTATTAAGCTCCTACTAGGTGCCAGGCACTGTGTAAAAGACCTGGAAATACAAATATGAGCCAACCCCCCCCCCCCAAATCATTCCCTGCCCTCAAGGAGCTTACATTCTAATGAGTGAAGACTGTCCACAAAAGGGAGCTGAAAAGGGGGAGGGGGAAGAAGAGAGAAGTACCTGTTATCTGGGCTGGGTTTTGAAGTCAGGAAGAGGGTCAGGAGGAGAAGAAAGGCAGGCCAACTTGACCCTTCCACAAAATGGAAGGTGGAGAAGGAACTTACCAGTGGGAGAAGGGAGAAGACCAGGACTGTTCTGGTGTGAGCAGGGGAAAGGGCTGGTAGGCTGTTTTGGGGTAATCAGGCTCTAGGCACCAAAGGAAGTTCCAGGACAAAACAGCAGGAGAGGAGGCATAGTTATGAAGCCCAATAAGTCAGGAACAGGGCTGCGACCCCTGAGAAGCCTTTCCTGATCCTTCTTCATGCTTGTGCTTGAGATCAGCTGTGAGTTCTCTTGGGATTGTCTCTTGCCTTTCTTTGTATTTCCAGTTCTTAGCACAAAGCCTGGCACACAAGAGGAGCCTGTAGACTGACTTAGTCAAGTGATTTATAAATCATATTTAATCCTCACAACCAGTATCTAGTCTATTGTTCTGCTCTAGTTAAATGGTCTACCATTCAGGCCATAAGTACACCTCCTGCTTTCTCACCTGCTACCTTGGTTCATACTTCCTTCTTCCTAGGAAGATAACCCCCCAACCCCCACCTCATTATAATTCTACCTATTTCTCAAGGTCTAGTTCCTCCAAGAAGTCTTTCCTGATGAACTGAGTCAGAAATGATTTCTACTTTCTCTATGTTCCCATAGAGGTCAGCCAGTCAGGGAGTCAAGAAGCATTTGTTTGATAATATTTACTGTGTACACAAAGTAAAGCAAAAAAAAAGTTCCTGACCTCAAGGAGCACAGATTCTAATTGGAGAGACAATTTGTACATAAATAAACATATATTGGATATTTACAGAGTAGCTGGGAGACAATTTGAGAGGGGAAGACAGGGGAACAGGAGACTGGGGTAATTCCCCCCTGCACAAGGGCAAGTTTGAGTTGAATCTTGAAGAAAACTATGGAAATGGGAGAGGAAGAGAAGAGGAGGGAGAACATTCTGGGCATGGGGGATTCACCAATGTACATGTACTAAGGAAGCTGGGGTGTAATGTGCAGGTAACTGCAAATAGGCCAGAGCAGAGGGAGGGGAGCAAGACAGAAGAGGAATGAGAAAGTTGGTTGGTTGTTGTCCTTGGTCCTGAAGGGAGGACCAAAATGGTTTCACTATGTTAGAGTCAAGTTACAGCGTGTTTGACTATGGCTGATCAGACTAATTCAAACTCAGAAACCTCTACCACAGGTCGGGCATAAATAGGGCAAATTGAGAGAATCCATCCCAAATGGTCACATGGCCTATTCAGCCAATTTGTAATGGGAAAATAGGAAGTGGCCAAGTCACGAAGAATCTCACCTGCCAAAGAGTGGATTTGGGGAGTTCATCCTGGAGGTATTAGGGGATGGCTGAAGCAGACTGAATGGGAGGGTGAATGTGTGTGTGTGTGTGTGTGTGTGTGTGTGTGTGTGTGTGTGTGTGTGTGTGACATGCTCAGACACTTTACAGATCCGGGGCTCATCCCTCTTTCTTGCCTCTGATTATGAGACATCCTGCTGTGCATTCCTTTATTAGTTGTGTGACATTAGGTAAGTCACTTGGAGACTGGGGGACTTGTTTCTCTCCCCCAGGGGACTAGAAACTTAAGCACAGGATAAGACATTTCTCTGCAGCCTCCATAGCACTCAGGACACTCTTGCCTGCCAGCTCAGAGGCTCAATAAATATGTGCTTTATGAATGTATGAATGAATATAATTGGATTTGAGAAGTGCTGACACAGAGTTAAAGAATGATCAGAGGCAGGATCCAGCTACAGCATCGAGTACTTTCTTGTTGCTTTTAATCGCTGAATTTAATCAAACAACTCATTATTTAGAAAAAAAAAAACAGCAGGCTTATTTTTTTTTAATTGTTGCTTGAGTAAATTCAATTATGTTTGGGGGTCTCATTGTGTGTAAGGAGACAACTGTAAAGTAATTAGAGAAAACTACCTGGAGCAGGTTTCTAGCCCTGGTTCAGAATACTGGGGAAGCACAACAACAGATACTTTCCCTATATGTTAGCCAGTTCTGCTGAACTTTGCCCCCTCTTTTAATTCTTTGTTTCAAGGGATGGCTTTCTGGTAGGAAGGAGGGGAGGGGATACCTTAGTCATATAAAACCAAACTATAATAAGAAATTTTAAAAAATAACCACTAAAATTTCTACTGGGATTTGAAAAGCTCTATATACATTTTCTTCATTGAGTCTGGGGTATGTATTTTTTGTTGTTGTTGTTTAGTTGTTTCAATCATGGCCGATTCTGTGACCCCATTTGGGGTTTTCTTGGCAAAGATACTGGAAGGGTTTGCCATTTCCTTCTCCAGCTCATTTTATACATGAGAAAACCGAGGCAAACAGGGTGAAGTGACTTGCCCAGGGTCACAAAACTAATAACTGTCTGAGGTCAGATTTGAACTCAGGAAGAGTCTTCCTGACGCCAGGCCTGATGTTCTGTGCACTATGGCGCCACCTAGCTGCCTCCATCTTACGGATAAGGAAGCTGAGATGTAGAGAATTTAAGCTAAGTGCCCAATGTGTCAGAGTGGACAAAAGGGACTTGGATGCATAGAACCTAATGTCTGTCATTACTCATGTGACTTGAGGACGAGACACTTAACCTTTCTGGGTCTCAACCTCTTCATCAGTAAAATGAAGGGGCTGGACTGAATGACAACAGCCTAGGTCCACTCCAGTTGTAGAGATATAGTCCTAGGGTTTTACTGCTCTGAAGTATGACAGTTGGGATTTTAGCTCTGTTCTTCCTGAGTCCTAGTCTAACACCCAAACTCTCAATCTTTCTCCCATGCTATGTTTCATTTCCAGTCTCTGCACTTCTGCATTGGCTGTGCCCTGTGCCTGCAATGTTTCTTCCCCCTTTCCCCTTCCTCTCTCCTACCCTTTTCCTTCCCCCCTCCCCCTCTGAATTCCTGGCTTACATGACTTCACCTACCTGATACTCAGTTTCCTCATGTGTAAAATTAAAGGATTGTGCCAGACTGTCTCTAAGTTCCTTTCCAGCTCTCAATCTATGAAGGCCATGACTCATTCTGGTGCCTCTGAGGAGCTTTCATTACCAACCACCAGGCTGCTTCTTAGAGCTATTGCCAGGAAAGGCCGCTTCTCCCCTGGCTAAGAGGGATCTCCATCTGACCCAACTCCACTGTTTTCATCCAGGATCACATTAAGAAGGCTTAGCCCCAGGGAGGCATCATTTCTATGGTGAGGAACTACCTTTGAATTCTACAGGACAGACCTGATGCCTCCTCAGGGCACCCTGCTTCTTTCAAACAGGGAGGTGCCCCTGCTGCTGAAGGCAAGGCTGCCATCTTCATTGGCAATTCTGGAAAAGACATGAGGAGAGGCCCAGATGGCAGCTGCCAGCTTGGAGATTAATGGGGAGAGGCTAGTGATTTCCTCAAATAGATTCAATATCAAAGAGCCTGGATAGCCTGATGTCAGTCTCATTCTTGTGGGAGAAAGGGAAAAATCAGTCACTCTACCAGCATGTATTAAATACCTACCAGGAGTCAGGATAGGGCCAGGCACTGAGAAAAGAGACAAAAACAAAAATAGCCTTTCCCCTCAAAGAGATTCCCTTCTATCAGGAGAAGCATATGCATACAAATTTCCATCCATCCACTTATCTATTCCTCTATCTATCTACAGGCCTACCTATTACCTATCTATTCATCCATCCCTGTATTCATCCATCATCTATCTATTTATTTAAATATCTACCTATCTACATACCTAACTATCCACTCATTATCTATCTGTCTAAATAATAGTATACAAAAACATAAGTGATATCAGCATTTTAGGTAAGGGGGAAGGATAAGCTGCTGTGGGCATCCCAAGAGAAGCCAAGGTAGAAGACAGATCACGATTTGAGCCTTAAAAGAAGTTAGTTTAATTCAATATTTAAGAAATTAGTAAATGGAATAGCACAAATAGCAGCATTATTTAAGAAAAAAGAATACTCAATTTGGAACAAAAGTGATGAGGTATGGACTCTGGGAGCCCCCTCAAGCTCTCCTTGAGTCCTTGAGGTACAGGCTCTAGGAACCTCCCTTGGACTCTTGATTGAATTTGATGAGGGAAGTCTGTTGCTAGACTTCCCACCCTTGTACTGACCTACCCCACCATTGTCTGTAGTCTCCAGGTGGCCTCCAGCAACTTCCCCACCCTTGAGCACTCATTGACCTCATTAACTCCTCCTAAAGACCCTCCCCAAACTGCTCCCCTAGACCACCCCTAGATTCTTCCCACAACCTTCTGTATACTAGACCCCATCTTGTCTCCATGTTTGTGAGGGTGCCATAGAATAGTGAGAGTGCCATAGAATGACCTAGCACAGGGCTCACTCTGTTTCTAATGCAATCGAACTTTTAATAAATTTTACTTTTCTTTGGCTGAGAAGACTCAAGTCGAATTCATTCCGCTGGACCCAACATATTGGTATTTTGAGGTCTCCAGAGCAACCCTAACCCTCTTAATGGGTACCCTCTTCAAAAGGACCAAGATTTTAATCTTGGTTTTAATGCTACCTGGTGAAGAGGTTACCCATAAAAAGGATTGGGGTTGCTCTGGAGACCCCAAAATACCAACACACCAGGTCCTGCCAAATGAATTCTACCCTAATCTTCTCAGCCAAAGAAAAGTAAAGTTTATTAAAAGTTCACTTGTATTGGACACAGAGTAAGCCTGTGCTAGGTCATTCTATGGTGCTCTCACATACATGGAGGGAAGATGGGATCTTATATACAGAAAGTTGTAGGAGGAATCTAGGGGTGGTCTAGAGGAGGAGTTTGGGGAGGGTCTTCAGGAGGAGTTAATGAGGTCAATGAGTGCTCAAGGGTGGGAAGTTGCTGGAAGCTACCTGGAGACTATAGACAAGGGTGGGCTGGGCCAGTTCAAGGGTGGATTGGTATTGATAGGCTCCAGGGTGGGAAGTCTAGTAACAGAGGTTTGGGCCCAGCCACAATTGTAAGGCCTATGGCCCCATGCAAATGCCACATCAAATACGACAATTTAATCAGAGTTCAAGGGGGGGTTCCCAGAGGCTCTACCTCAAAGATTCAAGGAGAGCTCCAGGGGTTTCCCAGAGCCTGCACCTCATCACCTGGGTGGGATAGATCTTTTTAACCTCTCTGGGTCTCAATTTCTTTGTCTATAAAGTGAAGATGATCTCTAAGGCCTCTTATTTCTCTATATCCTAGAGTCCTAGGTAATTGAAAGTGAATAAAAGATGCCCACTCAACCAACAATGGAGGGGTGGTCCTTGATGTTTGCCTAGACTCTTCCTAAACTTCTCTAGGTCTGCCTTGGGCATGGGCCCACACGCTGAAATCTCTCTCTCTAGGGGCCCCCAGTTGCAGAGACTCCAAATTTGAACTAGGAAACTTAGCTTCTTTTTACTCATATCTGACTTGAATCTCACTCATCTGGTGACTTCAGATCAAGTGTATTTGAGGGTTTATTATCCCCAGTTTGCCCTCAGACAATCAGTAAACTTTCTTTGTCAGAGGGCTTCTGGCAGGCCAATGGCATTTTTATGCAATCTCTGGATGAGTAAATGCTTCCACATTCCAAGGGCAGGAGGAAAGAAAGCTTTTATAGAGATAGCAATAGTTGTGTTCTTTACCTAGAGAAAAAGAGGAGACCAACCTGAAATCCAGCTCTTTCCTTACAGTTACAAGGGAGAAATCCTTTTATTATCAATCCTTGAATTTGTATCCCCATTAGCTAACATGGTGTTTAACAAATGCTTATCGATCAATTAGTGTCCTTGTGAGTACTGTAGATGAATTGACAAGAGCAATGAAAATATGCTCCATGAATTCAATCCTGTGGTTTCATTTAATTTAATTCAGTGAAGAAGTTCCCTTTGCTGATGGGGTTGGGTTCCTAGTCTGCCCAGTATTTTTGATTTTCATTTGTTTTAATTTTGTCTGATTTTTTATGACCCCATTTTGCATTTTCTTGGCAGAAATACTTTAGTGATTTGCCACTTACTTCTCCAATTAATTTTACAGATGAGGAAACTGAGACAAACAGAGCTAAGTGACTTGCCCAGAGTCATACAGCTAGCGAGTATCTGAAGCCGGATTTGAACTCAGGTCTTCCTGATTCCAGGTCTGGTGCTCTATCCACTTTGCACATTATATAGTCTTAGGGATTTGATTGGGACCACCAAGAAGTCATAGGATTGTTGATTTACAACTAGAAGGGGTCTTAGAGGTCTGAGTCTCATAGCCTCATTTTATATATGGGTAAACTGAGATCCAGAAGTAACACAGAGTCAATGTCTGAGGCAGAATTGGGCTCAGGTCTTCTTGGTTCTGGGCCCAGTGTTCTACCAAGCATGTAATACTGCTTTCTGAGGTTAAGGTTAACTAACTATAAATGTATAGTGAGTGAAATCATCATTACTTTCTATAGCAGCAGTATGTAATCTGAGAAGAGTGGAGAAAATGGGGAATGAAGGCCTTCTACAGTCCTACATCTCTAAACACCCCCACTGCTCCCTGTTAAGGGTTTCATTTCTGAAAACCAGGCTCCCAACAGTCCTTTACATAGTAGTGATTCAAAGGAAAGGTTCAGAGAGTCTTCTTAGGCTGTACCCTACGCAAGACCCAAGTGAAGGGTTAGAGGGATCTTTTATTAAACGCTATGTTGGCTGATAAGGCCACATGGCAGGCTGAGCAGATACCACCCCATGTCCCAAATAGCATAGTAGCTGCAGCAGCAACAGCCCAGATCACAGGCAAAGCCTCAGCTTATAAAGGGAGCCCATGCATCCAACAGTTAGGTATTAAGTAAGCAGTGAATGGTCAGTACACACCTTGAAATTCCCAGGCCTGACCCAGAAGCCTGCCCACCTCTATGCAGGTGAGCTGACTGGGAAAGGGTCGAGACCCAGTGGGGGAGGGTGGAGCTGACCCTCCAGTCTGCTCACTTCCTTGAGGTAGGGGGATGGAGAAAACCAGGCACAACAGGATAAGGTTGTCAGTGACCTTGGGATGGTCATTACTGCCTAGTTCCTTGGTATACTCCGAAGAGGTAATGCAGCTTATAGTAAAACCCAATGTTTAATTGTTTTCTTTCTAGGGATACACACAGTCCAGAGGAACATACACATATGTGTGTATACACATGTATAGACACTGTAAGTCTCTTCCCTGCCTCTGTGTATAGATGTATGTCTACACACACACACACACACACACACATACACACACACACATACACACACAAACACACACACGCACTCCTCTAGTGCAAAGGGCTAATCGACTCAAATTTAAGAGCATTTATCAGCCTGTTTTCCCTTGTAAGTTACTGTGCTAAGAACAGAAAGAGAAAGGAAAACAAACAAATCAATTGAATCAGTCTCTATTGTCAGTCCTTACATTCTAAAGGATGTGGAGGTTGGTCCACTGGTTGAAATACCCCAGCCTCCCCCCACCCCACTGGTCTTGACCCCTGCTAGCTCAATCTATTATTCACATAGACTCAGAGCCAGGAGGGACCTCAGAGGTTATTTGGTCCAACTCCTAAAATGAGAAATCAGGGAACTTGTTCTCAGAGAGGGCAGGTTCCTCATCCAAGGCTACCCAGGTAGTATATATCAGAGACAGGATTTGAACTCAGGGGCTCTGAGTCTACAGCCAGAACTTCTCCCAGTATAAGTCAGTTAGCCCAACCCCTCATTTTACAGATGAGGAAACTGAGACCCAGAGAAGGGAAGAGACTCATGCAAAGTCACATAGGTAGGAAGCATATGTGGTCAGATTTGCACTTAGTCCTTCTGATTTCCTGTTCAGCACTGACTTTTGAAGAGTGGGCTATTTCACACTCTCAGACTCAGGATTGTGGAGGCTTGGCTGCCTACAGAGACTGAAATTTGAGTCTTGTTGAAATAAGCTGTACAGAATAATTCAAGAATTTAACAGCTACTTCAAGAGGGTATCTTATCAGGCTGGGCTTGGAATACAATTTGTCATTTCTCCAAATCTGGTTCCATTAACAGCAACTTTCCAAACGGGCAAAGCTGTTATAACAGCCAGTGGTAAGGGAGCAGGCTGTGTTTCCTGGATGTTGGGGCTGCATTTCTCAGGAAGTGAGAGCTGCCTTCTGGGTCCATTAGGTAAGCAAGTGTTGGATCTGTATGTGGGGAATTCAGAGGGACATCCACACAAATTGAATTGCAAAGGGCCTGGAGAATATCAGACAGACTAAGAATGGACTGATTTACAAACTGCTGTGTGGGAATACAAAGGATCCAGCCTGAGGGATGAAGGCAAAGATATTGGAAATGTCTCAGGCAGGAGAAGCAGCTTGTGCAGCAGCCAGACAAGACGCTAATTTTCACTCCTAGGCTTTGTGAGCTGATCTATGTTAAGGATGCCTAGGAAGGAAGCCTTCCCCATCATCATCTCTCCTGACCCTCTCACTCAGGGGTGTTGAACCTCATCCAGTGAAGCCATTGGATAATGCAATAGCTCTGTGTACCACGGCAATGCATGATGGAGATCAAGGCTGTAAGCTCAGTGTTGAATGAATGATTGAGTGAATTAGTGAATGAATGAATGAGTGAGTGAATGAAGGAGTTAAGAAACCTGTGCCACTCTATCATTAGTGGGCTGTGGCCCCAAACTCAGATTCCAATACAGTCTCTGCTCCTTCCTGGCAGTATGACCTTGAGCTAGAGGCAGTGCTCAGATAGGGACATAGACTTCTGATTGGTAACCCTGTTTCAAATTTCTACACACTCCTGGTCACCCTCCACTCAGATACCAAAGTGTTTAATACATGTGGGCTGAGTTACAGAGCTGGCCTTCGAATCAGAAGCCCTGGTTCAAATCCCACCTTTAACACAGATTGGCTGGGTGACCTTGGGCAAGTGACCCTCTAAGACTAAAAACTATAGAAAGGGTTTTGGTAGAGGGAGTCCCTGCCTGAGAGCTGCCTCTGCTGGTAAACTCATCCTTTGGGTAACCAAGACAAAATAACCTTAGACAAGTCATTGCTTTCTCTGGCACGCAGTTTCACCATCTGTAAAATGGGTGGGGGGAGGGTGGATGATGGTTTTTTTTTTAAGGCACCTTTAAGCTTTGATTTCAGAATAATGATTTCAGAACAATTGTTCTATTTACCCTTTAGGTCATGGTTCTGGGGGTAGAGTGGGGTGTGGGTGGGGCAATTTCACATTCAAGAATGAAAATACAATCAGAATGCAATTTAGAGTTATTTTGAATTTAGTATTCTCTGTTGAGCTAATTGGTATGAACCAAGGCTGGAAGTAGTAACAGTTTCTTCTAATTGGACATTTTTACCTTTGTAAACTTGAAAATCTCATTCTGAGAGGCAGCAGGGCTTACTGGCCCCAAAGTCAGTACATTGTCCCATTTCCTATACTGGCAGTATGACCTTGGGCAAATCACTACCTTTCATGCTTTGGACAACCCGCTCTATCAGAGCATCCATTGCAGAGAAGGTGCCAACCTGTGTTGGTAGAGGGGGTTCCCTGTGCCAATGACCTCACAGGTCTCATGCCTGTGCCGATTTCACAGGACTCACACAGACTAGAAGGAAGTTGAAAGGGAGCCTGGAAAGCTTTTGTTCCAGCTCTATCACCTTTGCACAGGAGGTCATACAATCCAAGGTCATATAGTCAGGTTATGGCAGAGCTCAGACTCAATCACACATCTAAGGATTTCAAGTTTATTGCACCAAAAAGGATAGATTTGGTGACTCCTTTCAGGGATAGATACTCCTATCCTGTTTATGCTAGAGCCAAACTGTACTGGGCTCAGGAGAGATTGGCAAATTTTTATTGTTAACATTTATACTTTGGAAAACAACCCAAATGCTACAAATCAGAGCTCGATTTATTATTGATTGTCTAGATTTAAGAATATGATGGAATAGAGTTAATGCAAATTAAAATTAAAAGTATGTCATGCCTTTATCTATAGGTATATGTGATATATATATATATGTATATTATGTCTATATGTGTGTATAGGATAAATGTTTAACAGCCAGAACTCATATATATGAGCTGGTCATCAAACATTTATCATGTATGAGCTTATTGTTAAACTTTTAGCACATATGTGAGCCGATTGTTAAAAATCTGCCACATACATATGTATAGGCATGTGTGTATAGATACAAAGCTGATTGTTAAACATTTATCACATACATACATGTATGTGTATATGTATGTGTATACATATATATGTATATAAATAGCTGATTGTTAAACATTTATTACCTCACACTTGCCCCTATTTCATCCCAGCCCTTTAAGCAGTCAATAGACCAGGTGAATTCTGTGGCTTAGGGTCCTCTGGGGAAAAGGCAGGCAGTCAAGGAAGGCCAGGTACCCTGGATGATATTGGAGCTTCCTCCCCTCCACTCCTCTCTGGTAGTCCTGAAGAGGGAAGGGTGATAAGGAGGGGGGGAGGGTAAGTGGTTCTGCCAGGGTTACCTCTCCTGGCATCCAGTCTGGAAGGAATTCACCAGGCTCAAGCAGACTTTGAAGCCGAAATTGTAAAGTTTATTGTTACGCTGTAGAAAACAGCGGGCTAGATTCTTATGGAACCTGCAAACTCGCAGAGGCCGCAGGCATAGTTTTAAGGGGTCAATTATGCTAACTAGGTGAGTAAGGGTGGGATCAGGGAGGAGTTAAGGAGTGGTCAGTGCTCAAAGGACCATACACTTTTAATATCAACTGCGCAGGTGTATTGCCCATGATTCACTGGGAAATAGCTCAAGCGGGGCTAGCTGGAGGTGTGGTTTTAGGCCTGATGCTTCACTAAAGAGTGCCCAGTCTGCCACCCACCAAGGTCATCAGAGACAGTGTGGGTCTATAATTGACTAAGGAGTTACCCTATAGATAAGGTATTGAAGAATTTATGGTGGGGCTGGCCACTCTAACTAAGGGAGATAACATTTACATAACTTATTGTTTCAAGCAGAGATAAACAGGTCATGAGTTGTTGCTGGGCAGAGTGCTGGAAGGGGGAAGGGGAAGAGTCAATGCTCTGAGGCTGGGGGGGTGGAAATGTGATCTTATAGACTGCTTTTACAAATTGATTTTAGAGACATAAATCCCAAAGCACCCCACTTACAAACTGATGTTACGGGTTGATACTATAAGCATATATACATCACAAGGACCCCATCAGTCCCAGGGACAGTCAAGGCAATGGAGGAGGGATATAGGCAAGGGGACAGGGTGACCAGATCTGAATGGTACAAAGTCTTCCTGTAGCCAAGCCTCCCTGGATGAGTTCTGGGATGGCTTGGGGAAGGTCCTCAAAACATCTGTTTGTGGGTATTATTTAAAAGTGCTAACTAGAATATTAACCAAGTGTGAAAACATACAAAATAAACAGCAAGCAGAAACAGTCCGCAGAAAGTCATGAGATTTGTACCTCCCAGAGTTACCAGACAAAACAGCATGGCCGAAGCAGCTGCCTGAGACACTTCCCAGAGACAGAAAGGTCTTTGGGGACCTCATTCTCTTTTGTGGCCTCTCCTTCTTCTGGGTCTTGCAAACATCTCCTCCAGCAGGCTGGCTATTTAAACAGTGGTGAGCCTGGTTTGTTCCCCTTGATTAAGAGAGCTTTTTTTTGGCAGTGAGCTGTAAGTAATAGCTTCTGACTTTAAACACTGTCCAGATATGTCGCAAATGGAAAACACTGTCCACTCCCATTGGATCCTGCTTCTCTGATGGCTGTGGCCCATGAGAGCAGGATGTCAGAGTCCAGATGTGTATGTGTGTGGCTCTCCCCAGGGACCATGGCCCAATCAATGGAGTTCCTTAGGCCCCTGCTGGGACAGGGACCTGGGATTCTGAAAGCACAGTCTCACACAATGGCCCAGCTGGAGACTTGCCCCACTTTGTAATAAAGTCCTGCCTAATGAGAAGCATATGGAATCTGGGAGGAGGGGCAATGCTGCTCAGAGGAAGGGGGAAAGCATGAAGGCTGAGGAAGAGGAGAGAGATGGTCGTGAACTCTTCGATTTTTAGAGCTGAAAGCAATGTTTTAAATGAATATTCCTAGGGAAGGAGGGGGCCCAGACTCCTAGACAGTCTTTGCTCTGCTCTGCCTGAGTTTTTCTTAACTGAGCCTCTATTGGGTCACACACCAGAGTTTCTTGAATTGATCCAGCCCCACCCCTGCCACCAGCAATCCTTAACAACCTTACAGGTGACTCATTTCCTGCACAATCCTTGGGTCTCAACAGGGAGTAATCCTTTCTTTACCTTAGTTTACTATAAGAAAAGACTAGTGTTTTGTTTTTTCCTATAAGGCCTTTACTATCACCTGAGGAGGGAAAGTTAAAATAAAATCATTTCCAGACCACAAAATTGATAAACCACAGAGTGGAGGAATCTCATTCGTATTTTATTTATTCATAGGTGGCCATTATAACTTTCAGACAATAGCTAGTTCCTGTTCCCATCAATCTAGTCTCTAAAGCAGGAGAATCTGAGGAAATTGGGGGTATTTCTATGTCTACACAAGAAAGAAAGGGCTCATACATCCCCCTACCCCCATTCTACCCCTCAGAGCTGCAGGGTATAGGTCACTGTAGGAGTAAAGAAAACCTCTTGGAGAATGGGGTCTGCAGTTAAGCTGCCCCAGTTCTAGCCCTTCTCCAGCTTGGAATTAGTCCTTATAGAAGGGAACTCAAGAGATCATTTAGCAAAGACTGAGTATCTAGGACGTGTAAATCCTTAAGCTGGACCCTGAGTATACAATGACAAAAATGAAACATTCCTTGCATACAAGAAACTTTTATTCTATAGAAGTGAGGAAGGGGAAATCTGACAAGAGAACATTGATTTTGTTATTAGCACAAATACATAACCAAAGCAGTGATAGTAGAAGAAAGGAACTCAAATTTATATCTGCTTGTCTTATCATAGGTTGATTTGCATGGCAACCCTGGACATAATGAAGAACAAAATAAAACCCCCTGTTCGACAGATTGCCTTAACTCCAAACTCTCAATAAGATGGGAGAGGAGTTTAAAGGTATACATACTTTTCAAGTCACTTAAAAGACTCAGACCAGAAGAGAGGAGCAACAGTTCAAAAGATAAACTTAAAGATGCCTAAAGGGTTTTGAGGTAGCCATTGGGTATTTGGCAGAAGTGTGAAGTGGGGTCAAATCACAAAAGAGCTAAAGATGACCTCTGGTGTTATCAAGCTATGGAGCTGGAAGACCCTTCCCACTGTGGTACATAGTAGACCAGCTGCTCACAGCAGAGGGAACAGAAATAGCTCAGGGGAGAAAGCAGTTTACCTCGTGACACTACCTGAAGTTGGTAGCAGCTCTTTAATTTCAGAGATTTTAGTTGCATTTGTGACATGTGCTCCCTTAAGGCATTCCCTGACAGGCATGTCCCTATTTGAGTGTGTCCTTATTATCCACTAATGATATGTTAACCTGTGGGAGAGTATTACCCAATGTACATGGGGGAAATATTTGTTATCATTTATCTTCTTATGATCTTTAATTAAATGCTTTGAACTAAGGCTTGACTGGTAAAAGAAACACATTGGTGGGGGCTCATGAGCAATGCTTTTAAATGGATTCTGAGTCATAGTTTGTCTTGAAAGTGAGGAAGCATTTGTAGGACTTAAAACATGAGATGCCTGCTTGGGGGCTGCAAACATGCACACAGAAAAGTATAATTCAAGGGAGTGAATTATAGAACTAAAGGAAAGATGCAGACAGACTCCAAAAATGTAAGGCAATAGAGAGAATACTTTCATCTGTGGTTTTAATTGGTCTACTCATGCTTTTGGTCAGGTAGAGGATCAGATTGCAAATAGCCAAAGTGTTACCCCATTTCACAATAAAGTAGCTGAGTCTTGATAGAGTTAAATGATTTGATCAATGTCTTAGAATTTATGAATGGGCAAGCATGGGGACATAAAACCCAGGTCTTTCTTCCCCATCTGCATTGCCCCTTGGGGAAAAGATAAAAAAATGGAGAGTTAGAAGGGACCTCAGTGGTCATTTACCCTGACATGTATGCAAATAGAATTCCCACTATAACACATCTAGAAAGTGGTCTTTCCAGCTTCTTCATGAAGATGGTGGAACTCACACCCTTTCAAAGCAGTCCATGCTGTTACTAGATGGCTCTAATTGTTAAGATGTTTTTATTTTTCCTCATATCAAGCCTAAATTTGTTCCTTTACAACTCCAATCCATTGTTCCTAGTTGTAGCCTCTGGGGCTAAATGGAACAAATTGAGTCCCTCTGTGGCATGAGGATTCTCCAAGATGATTGTGGTGTTTTCCCAAGTCTCCACTTCTCTAGGTTAAATGGATCAAGTCCTTTCAACCACTCCTCAGACCCTTCATCCTCCTGATTACCCTCCTTTGGATGTTCTTTAGCTTGCCACAGGGCATAGAAGTGAACACTGGGCAAGATGAGGTATGAGGGGGGTAGAACACAGTGGGTTATCACAAGTTAATTCCCTGTTACTCCATCTCAAGATCATATTAATTTCTACAGTTGTCACATCATATTGATGCTCTTATGGAGCTTGAAGTTCACTAAACACCCCCCGCCCAGTTCTTTTTTTTTTTTTTTCAGAATAGCTGATGTCCATCCACACCTCCTCCATTCTACGCTTGGGCTGTTATTTGTATCCAAGTATAAGACTTTATATTTGTGCCTATTGGATTTCAGCTTCAGCTTTTTAAATTAGACCAACACCCCAGACTGGAAATATCCCTTTGAACAATGCCTCTGTCATTCAATGTGTTAGCCATTTCTTGAATTTTTGTTTCTTTTGTAAGTCTGGTGTGAATACCATTTATGAGTTTAAATAAGTCAATGATGAAAATATTAAAACCATCTAGGGCCAAGCACAGACCTCTGGGTGACTCCACTAGAGACATCCTGTCCCACTGAGAATCATTAAGAACTCCTCTTTGCATATGGTCATCCAATCATGTCTGAATCCATGTGATTATATCCAATCAATCCATAAACATTTATTAAGTGCCTACTATATGCTAGGCAATGTGCTAAGTACTCTGGATAAAAAAAAAAAAAAGAGGCAAAAGAAAGTCCCTGCCCTCAAGGATATTATAATCTAATGAGGGAAGATAACAAGCAAACAAATATATGCAAAACAGCTAGAAACAAGATAAATGGGAAATAACTGACAGGGGGAAAGTACTGTAATTCAGAGCAATTAGGAAAGGCTTCCTGTAGAAGGTAGAATTTTAGTTGGGACTTAAATGAAACCAAGAAGGTCGGTAGACAGAGCAGAGGAGGGAGAGAATTCCAGGCATGGGGAGGACGCTGGGAGCCAAGAGATGGAGTGTCTTGTTCATGGAACAGCCAGAAGGCAAATGTCAATGGATCCAAAGAGTGTGTTAAGGGGAGTGAGGTGTAGGAAGGCTGGAAAGGTCTAATGCAAGTCCCTCCATTTTAGAACAGTAAACTTGATCCATAGAATTCCGTTCATTGCCTCATTTAGTCATAATGAAGTTTAATTGGACATGACCTGCTTTTGATGAAGCCAAGATGGCTGTTTGTAATCACTATGCCCTGTCTAGATGTTGCCAAATAGTGCTTCAATGATCCCTTCTAGAATTTTCCTTGGAATCAAAGTCAAGTTCACTAACCTATAGTTTGTAGACTTTGTTCTCCCATTTTCTCTCCCTTAAATTGGAATATTTTCCATTCTTCAATCTGATGGCCATTCTCCCATTCTCCAGATTCTTTCAGTTACCACAGTCCATGGGGCTCAGTAATCCCCTCTTCCAGTCCCTTCAGGATCCAATGCTTTAGTTCATCTGGGCCAGTCGGCCTGATTTTATCAAGGCTATCTCAGTTTTCACCCTTTCATTTTCTATGGAAGGGTCAATTGTCTTTGCAAAGAAAAAAGAAGTAAATTATGAATGGAACAGCTTGTCAGTCTATTGTCAGTTCTTATGTTAACCACACCAAGGTCCAACCCTTTCTTCAATCCCCCTTTTTCTGCTTCCAATGTGGAAATAAAACAAACAAACAAACAAACACCTAAACAAACAACAACAACAAAAAATCCCGCACAAACCCAAAAGCACCTTGCTTCCTTTGTCTTCCCAGATAGGCCTCAGCTCATTCTGAGCTTTTACACTTTCCATATTCTCTGTAGCTGAAGGTGCCACACTCTTACAAATGAAATAAATTCTAGTATTTTCCCTACATTAATTATTTCCTATTTATCCTGTATTTTGTTTGCTTTGTATGTTTGTTTACATGTTGTCTACCCCTTTAGATCCTAAGCAACCTGAGGGCACGGATTTCTTTTGTCCTCTTTTGTATCCCCAAGACTTAGCATAATTCCTGGCACATAGTAGACATTTAATAAATATTTACTGATTGATTACAAATTCATTCTGTGTTACTTAGCCTTCTGTCTTCCATACATTTCTTTTTCTAAAAATTCAGTTACATATACAACAATCACTGTGCATTTATTTTGTGTATATCCTGTACTTGCTTCTCAGTAAATACATTATTTCCTCCAAAGTAGAATATATGTTGTTGTTTTTTGAGGTGTTGGTTAACTTTGTTGATCTTAATTTTTTTCTTTTTTTTTTTTATTAATGTTTTATCATAATGGATGGTTCTCTAGAATGAGTGGCAAAGATATAATGCAAAAGGTAGAGGAGGTAAAAACAAAAATATATTAATTTATTTTTCAAAATAATATAAACTCCCTGATGACACACATTGGCACATTGGTTCCTTTTTTCTTTGGTCTTCGTGTCCTCTATGCCTAGCATGGTTCCTGGCACAACAGATGCTTTACAAAAGCCTGTTGATTGATCAATTCATTATTCAATGCAATACTTTTTCTCATATTCAAATGTTCATGTGAACTAACTGTACATGATCTGTGGTAGTCTTCTGAGCTCCTGTTGGTCTGGTCAGTCACAGTTGGACACACTGTACCTTGACTCCAGCATAGTGATGTCATTTTGGTCCTCTTCTAGAACAAAGGGGCATCAACCATGAAGTGAGTCCTTGGGTCAGAAGGTGATAAAACAGTAATATCTGAAGTGTGCTGCCTGTTGAGGTACTACCTATGAGATAAAGTTCTAAAACCAGTTATTTCAACTAAATCTAGGTCAATGAAACACTGCTGGTACCAACCCTCTCATCTCTTGCAAAAGCATCCTCCTTCAATGTTAGTGCCTGCATTGTTCACCCTCTGAGCTTCAGTTATTTGACTCTAGAGAGGAAAGAGAGCTCCAGGAAAGGTCCAGGAGATAGGGGTCGTGTGGTTAGTTCATGTCTCTCAGCTTGGGCGATGCAGAGAAGAGAGCCCAGGAGACCCATGTCTTATTTAGTGCCTTCAGGGGAATAGGAGAAACTATAACTGTAGATGCTGCATTTTCATAACTAACATAGAACTGAGTAAATCATGTCCTTTCCTCTTTTCTCTCCCCACCCCTATCTTTCTTTTCTTTCTTAGTTTGTAGTTCTCTGTAGATACCTATGTTTACATACATACCAATATAAAGATATTATGCATAAATCTATAGTATCTAGATTCTGTCTCTAAAACACATGGATGTATATATTGTGTATGTAGATATGTTGTATGTGTATATACATATGGATGTATATGTGTGTGTTTGTGGGGAGGGAGGAAGAGAGAGAGACAGAGCCAGAGCCAGAGAGACAGAGAGAGACAGAGACAGAGAGAGAGACACACACAGAGAGAGACAGAGACACAGAGACAGAGAGAGACAGAGACAGATAGAGACAGAGACAGAGTGAGAGAGAGAGAGAGAGAGAGAGAGACAGACAGACAGACAGACAGAGAGAGACAGAGAGACAGAGAGAGAGACAGAGAGAGAGAGAGAGACAGAGACAGAGTGAGAGAGAGAGAGAGAGAGAGACAGAGACAGAGAGACAGAGAGACAGAGAGAGACAGAGAGAAACAAAGAGAGAGACAGAGACACAGAGACAGAGAGAGACAGAGACAGATAGAGACAGAGACAGAGAGAGAGAGAGAGAGAGAGAGAGAGAGAGAGAGAGAGAGAGAGAGAGAGCTGTGAGCTGGAATTTGACCTGATCCAGTATTCTTGTCTCTCTGCCTCTGAAAATAAGGTCTTTGGCCCTCAGAGCACACTCTCTCCTAGGCAGGGCATCTTTACCTGGGGTTTGAAGCTTTGCACAATCTGGCTCCTGACTTGTCTCATTTCTGATCTATTACTTCCTTTCACGCATTTTCTGTTTCAGTCAAACTGGCCTCTTAACTTGCCTTCATACACAACATTTTATCTCCTGCACATAAAACCCACCACTGGATAATAAAATGCTTAATTGAACCTAATCCAATATCAAAATGTATGCCATGAATAACAATGTACAATATTAGTCATTCAAAAATAGAAGAAAAAAACAATAAAGTGGACTCAGTGTTGAATTATTCCTGAGTGTCAGTGCTCAAGGAAGAGTAGGTCTAATTAGAGAATGACAAGGAAATAGTTGAAGAGGTTTGTAGAGATTCTTAAAGAGCTCCTGGGCACCTTTAAGGATGGGGGTCACAGAATGACAGATTTTCATCTAGAAAGAATGACAAGATAATCTGTGATGCACAGATTTCTTCCCCATCCCAGGCCCCTCCATCTGAGTTCAATTCACAATTCCTGGCTTTCTTTACCTTGACACAGATGTATCCCCAGTATCTTAGTCACCATCTGTAATTGATTTATTGGACTCACAAGCAAAAATCATATATATATATATATATATATATATATACACACACACACACACACACACACACATACATATAGAGAGGAGAGAGAGAGAGAGAGAGATTGAAGGAGATAGATACAGACACAGAGAGACACAGAGACAAAGACACATAGACATAGACAGATGGACGGTCAAAGAAAGGAAAAGAAAAACAGAGATAGAGACAGGAAAAGATAAAATCAGGCGAACAGAGAAGGACAGGGAAAGACAATGACACTGGTGTGATATTTATTCCAGAAGTAGCCTGACACAGACCTGAGTACAGTGGAACTTTCACCTCCTTATTCCTGGAAGCCATGTCTCCCTGTCTCAGACTACATTAGCTTTTTTTTTTGGCAGCCATATCACATCAATGACTCATATCTAGCTTGGATTGGAGTTCACCAAAATCCCAGTTCTTTTTTTCAGACGAGCTCTTCCCTTACTGTGCCTCCCTAATAGTGTACTGTGAAGCCGATAGTTTGAAACCAAGAGTAAGACTTGAAATTGATCTTTCTTCATTTTCATCTCTCTAGACACAGTCCAATGTTCTAGCTCATCGGGAATTTTATTCTTTTTTGGTCCACCCTCTGTCCTTTTGTGTTAGCACTTCCTCTAAGTTTGGTGCCATCTGCAGATTTAATGAATTATGCCTTTATCCAAATCACTGATAAAAATAATATTTAATAGCACAGGGCCAAGCACAGATCCCTGGGGCACTTGACTGCAGAATTCCTTCCAAGTTGACATTGAGCCATTAATGACTATTAATTTAGCCAGTTGCAAATTCATTTAGTTATATTATTGCCGTGCTCATATCTCGCTATCTTTTCCAATGAAGAGAGTATGAGAGACTTTTTCTGCAGTAAAGTTTACATAGGATTCTATGGCTGTGAACAGTGGAAGGCTGAAGAAATAGGATGGGGGAGGGGAGGCTGGTTGTACAGGACCTTGAGGGGGAAGAAAGGAAGTGGTGGGGTCAGACATTTCCCCACTGGCCACCAGGTGGTGTCCTTGGCCCAGGACAGTTTATTCATAGCCTGGCTCAATCTCAGGGTGGGAGGGGGAAAGGGAGGGAGTGCAAACATGGTCACTTGTATTTACAATAGATTTTTAAGTTGGGGAGTTGTAAATTAGTAGAAAAATGCCTACAACTTTCAGCCAGATACAAGATTAATCTGTGTGTGTGTGTGTGTGTGTGTGTGTGTGTGTGTGTGTGTGTGTGTGTGTGTGTTGGGTGTGGGGTGGGGTGCGGTGTAGTGGAAGTAAAGGGGAGGGGGGAGAAAGTGAGAAATAGAGGGGGAAAAAGTGGTTTGAATTCAAGTTAAATGAGTATATCCATATGCATACATCCATATATACATGTACACACGACATACACACATGTGCAGACACATGATACGTATATGCTTACATGTGTATATATGGACATGTGGGTCTGGACATGGACATAGATATATAATGTGCATACACATATATACACATATGCCTACTGTGCCTCCCTAATCATGTACTATTAAAGCTAATATAACACAACATAACACAATATAAATAACAGCATAATCTAATATATATACACCTGCATATATGGTGCTTGACAAGACCAGCTCATTTGATCATTAATTGATTAACAATATTAACAACAGTGTTGCTACTGAGGCTTGCAACAGACACCAGCCCTGCAGAGGGCTGAGGTGGAGAAAGGCGATAGTAGGAGATGGTACATCCGCCATTCAGGCTGCTCCCTCCACACTCAAGAGCCTGGCACTCTCAGCAATCACTTCAGCTCTAGGCTGCAATTACCTTCTGTAAAGGAGAGATCGTAGCATTATCGATTTAGAGCTTGAAGAATCCTAGTGGCCCCTGAGTCAAAATCTGACAGATGATGAAATCCTGGAGAGTTGAGCCCCAGAGAGGCTAAGCCACTTCTCCAGGGTCCCACTGCTGACTATCAAACCCTGCTCTCATTGACTCTCTTTCTGAAGCTTAATATGGGAATTTCACTGTAATTTCATTGGTATGAACTTACAATTGGTACGGTGAGGAAGGTCCCAGGTTAGCCCCTTATGATCTTTAAACAGGAGTTTTCAAAATGTGCCTGGAGACTCACTGAGGAGATCCTGCCTTTCAGAGAGCTCTGTGAGGTCAGTGATTGTTGTAATGCTAAGCCATTTTAATTTCTGATATGATAAATATTGCTAGATATAATTCACATAAAGAAAAACTTTTCTTGGGGGGAGGGTCTTCTGTAATTTTTAGAATATTAAAGGTCCACGGGTTCCTAAAGTCTGAGGGGCTACTATAGCTGTGAGAGATTGTGACTTGTCCAGTATCACACAGACAGTATGACTCAATAGTAGCACTTGAACTCAGATCTTTCTGATTTTGAGAGCAGCCCTCTTATCTCCCTGTTGAATGACTTAGCCTCTGAATACATAAGCTGAACTATGGCTTATAGAGCATTGGAAAGCCCACCAAACCCTTTGCTTGACACACAGCAAGCCTGTGGAGCAGGCATTATTATTATCTGAATCTTACAGTTGGGGAAACAAAGACTGAGATATAGGTGAAGTGATATGCCCAAGGTTGCACGGCTAGTAATTATCTGAGGCTGGGTGCAAACAGATATTACTGACTCCAATTCTAGCTGTCTAACCCCTGCTGCTCTACCTGGTCTCCTCTAACAACTTCTTCTTCTTCTTCTTCTTCTTCTTCTTCTTCTTCTTCTTCTTCTTCTTCTTCTTCTTCTTCTTCTTCTTCTTCTTCTTCTTCTTCTTCTTCTTCTTCCTTCTCCTTCTCCTCCTCCTCTTCCTCCTCCTCCTCCTCCTCCTCTTCCTCCTCCTCCTCCTTCTTCTTCTTCCTACACACACACACACACACACACACACACACACACACACACACACACACCTGGAAAGGCACTTAGAGACCACCTAGTTTATAGGAGGGAATTGAAGAGCAGAGAAGGAAGAGGACCTGTTCAGGGTCACACTGGTAGCAATGCAAAAAGTTAGAATCTGAATCTAGGTCTCCAGATGCCCTCTGCTATGGTACTGCCTCATCTTTATTGCCTTACTTAGAGATATGATTACCTAAGTAGAAGTGCACCTCATTAATTAGGACACCACCAATTTTGTGCGATAATTTAAACAGGGTTTTTCCTTGTTTTTATGTGGGGAAAAAGCTTTGCTAAGCAAATTAATGGTTTATGCAGACAAGATTGCAGAGTGTTTCCAAAGTATCCTTTTGGTATAAACACAGACCAGCATGTTTAGGCTATTATGCTGGTCACCTGCCCTCATTAAAACAGGAGCATGGCCAATTGGCATTTGTAAACAGAATTGCAAAGGGAATCTTTTGAAGTATCAAGGAAAGTCACTTTCTAGAGCTATACTTAGGTGGGGCAGCTGGACTTTTTTCCAGGTACTATCATGGAGATGGTCTTGGGGCTCATGGTGGCATAGTGTGAAAAGGGACTGAGGGGAAAGGTGTGAAAATGGGGTTGAAGCCTGGTCAAAGAGTAGTGGATATGGGCTGTCCCTTCCAGACAGTCAACAAACATTTACTAAGAGACTACTATGTGCCAGGAACTGTGCTAAGCGATAGAGATACAAAGGAAAGCAAAAGCCAGTTCCTTCCCTAGAGGGGATCCCACTCTAGTCCAGCACAATCACACCCAAGGGAAGACTATCTCTCCCAGAGACCACCTGTCCCCTAACTCCCATGATGGCACATGCCAGACTCTCTGAGAAATGGGTCCAACACTTACCCTCTACCTCAGTTGATCCAAATTTGTTCTAGGTGCAACAATTTGTGGTTAAAATTATCTCTCCACCCCAATTCTTTCCCTTGGAAGCAAATGCCAGCCCATTTGGGTAGACTCGCTGATCATCTATGTTTATCTCATTCATTAAAACCAGAGGAAGACGAGTAGCTTATATATGGTTATTACAGGATGGCAAGAAGAAACAGTGTTTATTTAAAATTAAAACCATCAACAATTTGGGTTTATCACAGATTGAAATCCACCACCCAATCAACTAGTGGAAATGAGTGAAGGTAGACTCTGTCTCCTGATCACACTCAAATGCACACACACACATATACATAAACATCACAGTATGAAAGATAAACTTGGACCAGTTGAGTTTCTCGAATATATAAATCGATGCACAATAGGGGAAAAAATTAAGCTGAACTAGCTGAGACTTAAACCTTTCTACCAGTTGTGGAAGGGGGTTTATTCTCTCTTCAAGGGATCTTAGTGGTTGTTACATGAGAGGGAAAAGCATATTTTTAGGAGTAGGAAAGCCTGTGAAATCATAGTGTTGGATATGGGGTCATAGATCTAGGGTTGACAGGAAGATCAGAGGCCATGTAGTCAAATCTTTCCATTTCACAGAGGAGGAAACTGAGGCCTATGGAAATGAACATCCTTGCCCATGGTCATACCTGTAGTATGTGACCGAGGTAGGATTTTAACTCAAGTTCTCTGACTCCAAATATCAGAACCTTTCTAATGAACCATTCTGGTAGATGCTTAAATGCCTATTGATTGATTGTCATCTCTGCATTGGAATGTGAACTCCTTGAGGACAGGGGCTAATTTTTGCCTTTCTTTGAATCTCCAGCTCTTGGCATAGTTCCTGAAACATAGTAGGCACTTAATAAATGCTTATTGACTTGATATGAGAGTAAATAATAACAATAATAATAGCTAGCATTTGGACAGCGCTTTAAAATGGACAAAGCCCTGGACACATCTGATTAGATTGTCATGACTACAGGAGATGGGTGCTATTGTTATCCCTATTTTACAGATGAGGAAACTGGGGCTGGTAGAGATTAAGTGAGTTGTCCAGGGTCACACCACTAGTAATTGTCTAAACTGAGTTTCATACCATGTCTCCTGGACTCCAGGGGGTAGCTAGGTGGTACAGTGGACAGAGTAGCAGGCCTAGATTCATCTTTCTGAGTTCAAATCTGGTTTCAGACACTAACTAGCTGTGTGACCCTGGGCAAGTCACTTCACCCTGTTTGACTCAGTTTCCTCATTTAAGCTGGAGAAGGAAATGGCAAATCCCTCCATTATCTTCACCAAGAAAACCCCAAATGGTGTCATGAAAAGTCAGATACAACTGGAAAATTAAAAACTTCCTGATTCCAAGCCCTGCACACTATTTCACCACCCGCATGAGAGGGTAAGTGACTCCCTCACTTAACAGTCAGTACATGTGAGGTAGAAACTTCAGGCATGCTCACAGCTAGGCTACTCTCACCAATTCTATTATTTTCTTTCCACATCCCAATGAATCATCTTGTACACCCCCAAGAGGTCTGTGTGCCCCACTTTGGAAACCATTGAATCATATCCTATTTTCTGTCTTTTTACTTTTGTAAGCCTCAGTTTCTTCATCAGAAAAATGGGAATAATACCCACTAGAGTGCCTACCTTCCAAAGATCTCATGAGGGGTAAATGTGAAAATGTAAATAGAAATATATCATTGCTGACAAAGAGAGCTTTGGAGGTTTTATGAATTCAGGTCAGGGAGATAACAGTCTGAAATCTCAGTTTGGGTCTAGTCTTCTAGAGTGTAGGATTTGCCAGGAGAAAAGCTGAACCCATCTTGTTATTTTCTTAGAGTTTATTGACTGGTATGTGGCCCCTCCTGAGACACTCTCACTGTTAGGGAAGCAGGCTGTACCTGTCCCCAGTCCAGCTGTGGTCCATTCTGTAGTCTCAGCTCTTCCACTTGTCTGGGTTCTTGGCTGCCTCAAGGGTAGTGAGTCTTCTTAAACACCTGTTTATCATGGTGACAGCCTCAGCTTGATGTCCCTCTCTATGACTAATGCATAACTCTGTGAAGACCAGTCATAGGAGGCTATTTCACTCTTGTTTTTAATAGAATTGAGACCAAAAGTATTAAACAGCAACCACTGCCTGTCTGAGATCACGTCTGCTGTGGCCAGAACTGCCCTGGTTCCCCTGCTGTTGGGTTTTTGGTGGTGTTGGTCTAACCTTCAGTGGTTGTATCAATTGACATGAGAGGCAGTGTGGTATAATGAGGATGAGGAGGAAGAGGAGGAGAGGGAGAAGGAAAAGTAGGAAAAGGAATAGGAGGAAGAGAAGGAGAAAGGAAAAGGAGAAAGAGGAGGAAGATGAGGAGAAAGAGGAGGAGAGGGAGAAGAAAAAAGAGAATGAACAGGAAGAAGAGGAGAAAGAAGGAAAAGGAGGAGGAAAAAGGAGAAAGAAGAGAATGAGAAAGAGAAGGATGAGAGGAAGAATAGAAAAGAAAAGGAGAAGGAAGAGGAAGAGGAGAAGTAGAATAATGCTCTGCCCAGAGTTACACGACTTTTTGTGTTTAAGGGGCATTTGAACCCTGGCCCCACCCAGATGCCAAGTCTAGTAGCCAAAATGAAGGAAGGCACACGGGCTTTTCTCAAGCTGGTGTTTGACTCTCTTGGACTCTCATCTGATTTCTTGGGGTCTTTTGCAGGTGCTTTGGACCTGAGTTTCTTGATTGATGCAGAATATTCCATTTGGGGTCTAACAAGGATGGGTGAGCACAAAATGAAGCACCTTCCCCTCCTCCCTGATTTAACTGATGTTTCCAATTAGGTTCCAAAGTACAGTACTTCATGCTAAATACAGTGCAGCCTTTGGCGATAACTCAACAAATAGCCCCCTGACTCCATTATCTTACTCTCTGACGTTTCTCTGATGAGAATATAAATCTCTCTGGGATCCCAGCCTCCATTTCTCTGATGAAGGGTTCTTAAAAAATCAAGGGGGCACTTATGCCTTAGAAAAGGGTGACGTTACAGGCTGGCTTCCTGGACACTCAGTTTGAAAAGGTTTCCTTTTCTGCATTCTTGGTAATGCAGCTGAATGGATTTAGGGACAAATTTGATTTCACTGAGTTGGGCTATCCAAGCAGGACTATCCTCATTGACAAAGGGAAGCACCAAGGAACTTTAATGCCTTCTTTCCTCTGATTACAGAGAAGACTTCATCTCCTATCCTCACTGCCCCAGTTCATTGGACAGGGATCACAGCCCATTCATCTCTTCATCACGAAAACGTTCGCTGGCTCTACTGGGCACTGCAGGAAACATTTGTGGAATGAATGGATGGCATTCACTGAGAAGCCCCAAGAAATAAGAGGGTACCATTAGGATAGTATAGTAGAACCCTGTACTTGGAATCAGGAAAACCTGGGCTCAAATCTGAGGCTAGTAACTATTTGAGTTTCAACTCATGCCTCCCTCACTCCAAAGGCATCTAGGGGGTGCCATGGTGCACAGAGTGCCAGGGCTGGAGTCAGGACGACTCATCTTCCTTAGATCAAACCTGGCCCCAGACACTTACTAACTAGCTGTGTGACCCTAGGCAAGTCACTTAACTTCCCAAGCCTCCATTTCCTTCATCATCTGAATTGTTTCTCACAATGTTTATTTCAGGTAGATAGGACATACTTTATTGTTCCCATTTTACAGGAGAGGCAACTGAGACTCAGAATACTTAACTTTCCCACAGTCATGCAACTAGCAAATGGAAGAAATGGAATGTGAATCCCACTGTTCCAGGCTGCCTCTGGGAAGAGCGACTGATGGCCCTAAGTTTCTTAATAGTAATTTATTTTGGGTAATATTAACAAGTATGGCCTGGAACTGAACCAAGCCACGGCCTCCAAAAAGGAGTGAATTCTATGAATTTGCTGACTTAAATTGATCCAATCTATTCAATTTCTACTGACACAAGAATTGAATTAGCAGAGAAACACCTTGTATATGAATTTAAACAAGAAGCTTATATGCCTATCTATCTATCTATCTATCTATCTATCTATCTATCTATCTATCTATCTATCTATCTACCTATCTGTCTGTCTGTCTGTCTGAGCTATCTGTCTGTCTATCCACCCACCTTTCCAGCTTTCCATTTCTCTGTCTTTCTATTTATTCATCTGCCTGTCTCTCCTCTATCAATCCATTTCTCTGTATGTCTATCTACCCATCTCTCTCTCTCTCTCTCTCTCCCCCAATTTATCTGCTGCCCCTCTTGCACTAGACTACCAGGAGAGGAAAAAAACAAGCCTCTAATCCCTGGGGGTGTTAAACCACTTGCCTGTAGAATTCTTGCCCTGGGCTGAGCTGTCTTAACAGTAAGGTAATGAATGCATGAACTCAGACTCAGCCAGGGTGACTATATCTAGCGAACCCCAGACCACCAGACTAGAATGTACTTTATTTTCCATGTCCCTTGACCATCTTGTTATCTGTACTGCCCCACAAAATGCCTCTTCTTCTTCCACACACTTTTCACCTCTTGTTCTGGGCTCAATAATTAAATTAATATGACCATGCTACCATTGTTCTTATGGAAGAACACTGTTTACCACCCTGTGGATTAATGTACCATCCTTGGGACCCCTTAGGTAGTCACTTCCCTGGCCCCTAGTTCCTTCCATATGTGTGCTAGATCCTCATTAGAATATAAGGTGCTTGAAGTTAGGGACTGTTAAGGACTGGTGTTCTCCATAGTGAACATAAGGGCTGGCACAGAGTAATCACTGAATAACATCATAAAAACAAGATTATAGAGCTGTAGGGGGTCTCAGAGGCCATCTAGTATCACCTTCCTTCTAGAATTGAGGGAACTGGGACTCAGGGAAGTTCAATGATTTGACCACACAGTAAGTGCCAGAGGCAGAAGGATCTGAACCCACTTTCTGTGACTCGAAGTTCTGGCTTTTTTGTTGTTGTTCATTTTCACCCCAGCCCCAATTCTTATAGTCTGAGATTTGCCTGCTTCACTGAAGGGCTAAGAGACTGGTCCATGGACACAGAGTCTGTCTGAATTTAAAGCAAGACTTGAAGACAGATCAAATTGATTCTTAGCTTATCCCTATATCTTCTCTATTGGTGAAAAAGAAAAGAACAGACAGACAGAGACAGAGAGAGAGGAAGGGGAGAGAGAGACAGAGAGAGAGAGACAGAGAGAGACACAGAGAGAGACAAACAGAGACAGAGAGAGAGAGACAGACAGACAGACACAGAGAGAGACAGAGACACACACAGAGACAGAGAGACAGAGACAGAGAGAGAGACAGAGAGAGACACAGAGACACAGAGAGAATATTCTTTTGTCTTTGGTTCTCAAGGGCTTCCTCCTTGAGAAGAGAAGGAAGAGTAGAGTTAGCAATCAAAGTCAAACAGAGGCAAGAGGCTGATCCCAATTGTGATCCACAAAAGTGAGAGAAGACAACCTGTTGTTCAGAGTGGAAGCTCCCACAGATCCTCCTGAGGCCCCATCTATTCCTAAGCAGCCCCCACCCCATCTAGTCACATGCTCCTGGCCATGTACCTTCTACCTTGCTCCCTAGGGAACTCCTCGGGTCATCCCTGAAAGTTGAAACAATATCTGCTCCCTTTTCCTTACAAAGCATGAAACAGTGCTTCTGACTCTTTCTGAAAAGGAGTTAGTTATGAATCAAGAAGGTCCAGCTGTATTAATAAAAGAAAAATAAAACAGCTCCTCAACCCAGCTCTCACAATTCATTTGATTCCATTCTGAATCAAGAGGGGCCTTCACTATTCATAATAAAGTGTCACCATCTCAATTCATAACACCCCAGGGTTTATCTGGGCTGCCAGAGGCCAAGAGAAGTAGAACAAGCCCATTTTCCACCCCCAAACCCCACCTAGAATATAGAAGCTTCTAGCTGTCCAATACAATGCTGAGGAGGATGGCAGAACTAGAGGAGCCTTGTCCCAGGGGACCTCACTTGACACCCACAGATGCCTGGCAGGAGAAGTTCTTCAAGGAAAAGGAGTTTCTCCCCAAGAAAGAAAACCTGAAATGAATCAAAGGTAAAAATGCCATCTGTGGTTAGTTCTCAATCAGTCAACAAGCATCTCTTATGCATCTCCGGCATTCCAGGGGTTCAGCTAGCTGCTGGTGACACGGGATCAAAAGTTAAATAGAATCTCTCCTCAAGGAATATATCTTAAAACAAAGGAGATGGCAGTTAATAAAGTCACAGTATCTTTGGTATAGGACGAATTAGATGAATTCTGATGGGCTTTCCAATTCTGTCATTCCCTGGTTCTATAGTGAGATATTTGTAAAGTGCTTGGAACATAGTAGCCCTTTAAATAACGATTGCTTCCTTCCTCTCTCTCATTTCCTTCCCCTGCTTAAAATGCTGTAATACAGTGATCAGTCTGCAGACCTGTTCCATTCTATTCCCAAAACATCTCCGAAAAGTCACGAAGACTCACAGAGTGCCTTTAGAGGTCAGCTCATCCAGACTCCCACCCCACTTAAGACTTCTTCCTAAAAGATGCCCCCCTACATCCCTGACCCCTGAGGGGGCATCTGGTATCTGTTGGAATACTTTCACTGCTGGGGAGCTCACTACATTGGAAAGAAGAATCAGTTTCTTTTTCATACTGAGCTGAAATCGGTTCTGTGTTAGTTCCCCCCATGGTACTTACTCTGCACTGTAGTCAAACCTGTCATATAATCTACAGCTGTTTAAATACTTGGAGAAGGCAATCACGTCCCACCCACCCCTCCCCGTCTCCTCTTTTCCAAGCTAAACATAATCCGTTTTCTTATTCATCCCTCATATGTTATGATCTCCAGATCTTTCACCTCCCCTTTTCCAGGTGTTGGGCATGAGTTCAAAGGAGGAAAAATCAGGCTTCTTTGAGATCAAGCTTGTTAAGTGGGCAGTGGAGCTCTCCTTAACTCCTGATGATTTTAGCAGTGTCCCTCCCCCCCCACTCCGAAGTGCTCTCACTTAACCACAGGCAACTCTGTGACCCAGGTTATATTGAGCATGGAGCCCTGCTGCTAATCAGGACCTTTCATGGGCCTTATAGGCCTACTGTGGCCCCTTCTCCAAAATGGCAGCTGTGTCCCCTCCTTTATTTCACTCTCAGACTTCATTATCATAACCTCCCTCAAATGCTTCTCCCATCCATCCCCAGCTCATGTTAAGGTTTTGCTAGAATTGTAAAACAGCTCCTTCTTCCCCAGGGGAAGGATGAGGATCCCTCCTATTGCTGAACACAGAGACTTCTAACTTCTCTGACCCTAAATTTGCCCATTTGTATATTATCTGCTTTTGGTCACAAGCCCTTTCCCTAAATCTCTCTGCCCACCTTGGTCATAGCTAAGGTCAGAGTACATAAAAATGGAGAGATTGAACTACATGGCCTCGAAGCTAGCTTCCAGGTCTCAAGCTTTGTCAAGTCACTTCTCTATGGTCTTCAGTTTCTCCATCTGTGAAATGGGCGTGTGGTTGGACCTCTCCAAGCTTTAGACATTGAATTCTATAATCTGTGATTCTATCATCTATTCTGTCACTGGGCATCAAGGAGGAAAAGAGAGAAAAGGACTGAAGGAGATCTGGGGGTGTCCTGTCACTCTGGGGGTGTTTGCTCCATACCTGCAAGCTCAGTGCTCTTTAACCTAGGGAGAGGTGGGGGAGGTGGTTTTCCCAGGATGAGCCTGAGACAAAGTTGAGAACAGAAGGCCTGAGTCCTGGCCCTAGACACCTGGAATAATGGATAAACAGGCCTCCTTTGTTCTGTTTTCCCTTCTGTTTATCGCATTTGATTTTTTCCTTTTCCTCATCAGAGTAATATGAGCAGGGAGACCTCAGGGTTCCAAATTCATAGCTCTCTAAGACAAGTCCAGGTAAAATAATCCAATTTCAATGAGAACCAAATGTTTTACCCCCACCCCCAACCCCAGCCTCTAGCCCTAACAGAAGAAGCATATCTCAGCTGCTGTGGTTCAACCAATTGGATACAGCAGACTAACGTATGTGCTAATGTGCAAACATCCCCTGCTCCCTTTCCCTTACTCTCCTCCCTCCTGTCCCTTCTTATCCTCCCTCCTTTCCTTCTATCCAATGCTGCATGGTAGTAATTTGCTAAGGGCCCAAGTGGGATTTTCTTTTGCCTTTCCCTTCTTCAAAAGCGCATGAGGCTTGTTGCAGAATCCCACTAATAGGCTGTAGATGAAAACCCAACCTAGGTAAATATCCGGGGGACAGGAAGAACAATTAGCAAATTTTGTTTAGCTTGCTTTTCTGGAGGCCCATTCTTTCTTTGCTTGAAAGAGGTATTTTGCCTTGGTCTCTTAGCCCCTGGAAGTGGGTTTACATTTACTACACTGGAACCAGGCTCAGCAAAATGCAATTTCCTGGGAGGAAGGCACTCATCAATCAATTGATGAAACAACTGACATTAGCTGTTAAGTAGCTGATAGATAAACTTCAGTGACTGCCTATTATTTCCAAGATCAAATGTAAATTCTGATGTTTGGGCTTTAAAAACCTTCACTGCCTGGTCCCTTCCTTTATGTTCTTTATGTTCACTGCCTTTATGTTCTTCATATACTTGCCTTCCTCCCACACAAGCCATAATCTGGCTACATTGGCCTCTTTGCTGTTCCTCACCCATGATGCTCCATTTTCCACTTCTGTGACTTTGCTTTGGTCATCTCCCATGTCTAAGCACTCTTCCCCCGCTTCTTGGCTGTACCTTTTAGCTTTCCCTGCTTCCTTTAAGACCTAGTTCAACTCCAACCTTCTGTAGGAGGGCTCATCCACCTTCTTCCACCTCTAGTGCCCTACATACGACCTCATCTTCCATTTACACTTACCTTGTACGCGTCTATTGAGTGACATGTTCTCTCCCCTATTAGAAAGTGAGATCCCTAAGGGAGAGGGCAGTGATTTTACCTTGACTTCTATCCTTAGGGTTCAGTACAGTGTCTGACATATAATAAGAACTAGTAAATAAATCCTTATTGGCTGACCAAGCAATGGAGACTACACAGAGACAAAAACAAAATGATCCTGCCCTCTGGAGGCTTATGCTCAGGAATTTGTTGGAACCATCCAGAAGAGACTTTAGAGGGTCTAAATTTTCAGTGGGAGCATTTATACCACAGAAAATGGAAAATGCTCCAAATCAGAGCTGGACTTATCCTTTTGTTGATTGTCTACAATGAAGAAAGTGATGGAGAAAATATTAATTATGAAGATTAAGTGTGAAAGTATATTAGGCATACTTTGTGCAATTCTGCCTCATTTAAATACAATTCACCAATGATTCAAGACCATCACCCTGTCACATCATTGGTCCTCTTTGGAAACAAAGGACCAGCAGCAGCTGCAGCAACCGTATCAAACATACTTGTTCTTCTTCAGAGCCAGTTAAACATTTACTAACCAACTACCCCTTACATTCCATAGGGGAGACATTGTATACACATATAATTATATATAAAATAAATATATTCAAAATGTATGTGAAAGAAATACAAGGTTATTTTGGGGTGGGGCGTAGGAGGGGCTTAGATCCAAAATTCTCCCAGAATCTATGAACTTCTGAGGTATCTCTGAACAGAAAAAGTAAGAGCTGTATTTTTACTAAGATTCCAAACAAAGAAAAGATTCCAAAAAGGCATCCATAATCTTTGTCAGATTGCTAAGGGGATACATTACAGACATGATTAGCCTAAGATCCGTAGCTGGGGAGGAACTTAGAAGGGCTCAGAAAAGGCCTAGGCACAAAGTAGTGTCTGGAATGAGCTTGGGAGGGAACTGGGGACTCTAGAGCACTGATGTCCAGCTCATATTAGAATGAGGGTCACTGAACCATGCACAAGGATCCCTGTGGGCTACACACTAACAGAGGAAACTGAATATTATTATTTTTTATATTTTTATATATTTTGTTAAACATTTCCCAATTACATTTTCATCTGGTTTGGGCATGTTTGATGCCTCTCTTCTAAAGGGTAGGGGAGAGGAGAATGGATATTCCAAGCCCATGTACAGGCCAACAGAATGGACTTGGAGCCCCTTGCCCAAGGATAAGCAAGAAGGCCAGGTTGGTTGGACCACAGCATGTATGAAGGAGAGTAATGAGTTTTAATCAGGCTAGAAAGGTAGCTTGGAGACAGAGTGTGAGGAGCTTTAAAAGCCAGAAGAGGCCTTTTTTTTTACACAAAGGTTTATCAAACACTTTATTTATCAAAGGCTAATGAAAGTTTAGGCAGTGCCTGCCATAGTACATAAGAGTGCCAGGCCTGGAATCAGAAAGACTCATCTTCCTGAGTTCAAATCTAGTCTCAGACACTTACTAGCTGTATGACCCTGGGCAAGTCACTTCATCCTCTTTACCTCATTTTCCTCATCTGTAAAATGAGTTGGAAAAGGAAATGCAAACCACTCCAGGATCTTTGCCAAGAAAACCCCAAGTGGGATAACAAAGAGTCAGACATGACTGAAAAACAACTGAACAACCACAATAAAGACTTAAACCAGCAGTTAGCTTCTAAAGGAGAAGGGGTAAATGGAAGCACGCTATAAGTACTGGGGGTTGGCTAACGTGAGTGCTGCTAATATAATTCTTCACATGGAATAAGCCCAGGAGCCTGCTAGGAGAGTTGTGACAGCTGGTAATGGAAGTTCATTGGAGAGATTTGGAACATGCACAGGATTTTATAGTCTGGTTGACAGAGATGGGACAAAGTTAATCCCAATTCTGTTTCTTTGGTTGCCAATAGCAGAGGATGATGAAAATGCAGGGGACGGTGATAATGGTGATGGTGTATTCATATCTATATATTATTGCATCATGAGCAACATAAATGTATGCATTCACACACACACACACACCAAGTATACAAATATTCATGAACACACAGCGCAAATAAGTATTCATCCATGATACATGTATCTGTCCATGTATCCACTTGCGCTCATGCAAGCATACATGTTCTGTGCATACATGCATGTTGTGTATATATACATTTACTTTCCAGATCTGAGACTTCATTTGTAAATTGAACTCCTGGAGAGGAATCTTGCTCTTCCAAAGCAAACCAGCAACTATTCTGTTGCTTATAATCTTAGAAAGTTGTTTTTATCACTGAGAGGTTAAGTGATTTATCCAGGGACACATACTTACAGGACTTTCTCCAACTCAGGTCTTTAGCATGTGGAATCCATTGAAAATCTTCCATGAATAGAAGATATACTTAAATCGAAATGTAGGCAATTCTAGGTACTTCTCAGACTAAAATCTGTATCTTTAATTAGGCAAAATGACCTGCCATACTTAACAGTAAATTTAAGAGAATGTTAGTTACCGCAACACCTGCTAAAGGCTTGGGATCTGTGGGGTGGGAGTAAGAAAGCAGGATGGTTTTTCCAGTTCTGCTTAACTATGCTGATTTAGAGTAATTCCTTTCCTAATTAAATATCTCTCAAAGGATCTGGCCATCAGTGGGATCTGGGGTCCACATTCTGTAATGCCGAATGAAGCAAATTTCCCGACCCATTTGGCAATGATGGAATCCTTTTAAAAGGAGATTGGAAATCAATAGTTTTCATATTAATGCCAGGGATTTTTATCCAGAGAGGTCATTTGTAACCTTGATTTTCTACAGTCATCTGGACTAGACACAAAGGGGAGAGCGGTAGGATGTAAACTACTGATTTATCCTCATTTTATTAATATTCTAATCATAGGGGAGCAGGAGCAAAAATGAAATTATAATTTGGAAGCCATGGAGGTGGGCCCTCTGATGAGCTTAGCCCCTTGTTTATGACCTGAGAGCCAGAAGTCGATAGGAAGAGGGACATATCTGCTATGGTATCTCTACTGAGAACCTATAGATTCCTAAGAACATAGATAGAGAATGGGAAGGGAGCTCAGAGGCTATTGAATCACAGAAGCTGAGAGTTGGAAGAGAGCTTAGATGCCATCTAATTCAATCTAAAACAATCTCACTTACAAAAGAGGAAATCCTACACAAAGCTCTTTGGCATTTGTGAAAAAAAAAAAACCCAAAAAACAAAACAAAAAAACCCATTACATAGCTTAGATACAGCATCTCATTAGATCAGCACAACACTTTGCTCTGGGATATCTCTATAGCTTAGATAGAGTTTATGTCTGGATTCTTAGGAATGTAGATAATAGGGCCCCCAATATCCCTATGGCCACGCAAGGCAACACAAGACACAGAAATGGAGAAGATGCAAAGGAGGACAGGATCATTCGTCTAGAACTGGAAGGGCCCACACGGGCCATCTAGTTTTATCTCATCTTAAAGGGGAAGAAATCGAGGTATGGAGGGAGGAGGTGATTTCATTAACATCTAGACAAAAGTCTAGAACTATATATAGCTTGAAGAGACCTCAGAGGCAGCCTAGAACAATACCCTCATTTTATAGGTGAGAGGATTGAAAGTCAGAGAGGCAACATGGCAGATTGAATGCTGGAACTGGAGTCAGGAAGCCCTCCATTGGAATTCCATTTCGGACACTTGCTACCTAAGTGATCATGGGAAATCCACTTAACCTCATAGAAGAGGAGACGAGTTCCCATCCAAAGTTGTTCTTGATTCAGCCACCATTAAAGGTGAAACCTTAGCTGGTATTGGTTGACAGTCAGCTGACAGCAAGAAGGGAAGATTGAATAAGCAGTTAGAGTAAAGGTAATAGGAGGGAAAAAGGAACAGGGCAGGCAGGAGAGAACAAACAGACGTCTCACTTTCACAACTTTGCCCAGGGTCATTCAAAGTTGTTGTCAAGATAGTCCCTTAATTGGGATCAGCCAATCAACTCAAACTTCCCTTTGTAATAATTATAGTTCTGGGGGTGTTGCATGTTTCTCTCATATCCACTCCAACTACCTAGAATGTCTTGACTAGCATAAATTGTCTCCATTTTAGATTGAGGTAATTGGTTGGCTCACTTATATAACAGATAAACCCATTGAGCATCTAACAGGTTGGGTACTTGGTGTGGCAGACAAACACAACATGCATTCTTCACTTTCCTACGCTCTATGTGGGGGCCATGCAATGTTTAATGCTCTCATTTATAGACGATGAAATAGAGGCAAAGAGAGCTGACATCACTTCCTCAGGGTCACACAACCAGAACATGAAATCAAGTCTTCTTGTTTCCAAGGTCAGTTCTCTATCTATTCATATAAACTTGAAATTTTATAAAGCTCCTTATGAATGCTCTCACATTTGAGACTCTCGACAATTCGGAACAACAGGCACTATTGGGCTTATTGTCCCCATTTTGCCACTGGGGAAACTGAGTCTCAGAGTGGTTAAGTGACTTGCCCAGGGTCATACAGCTAATGGATACCATAAGTGGGACCCAAACCAAGGTCGTCATGATTCCAAGGTCAGCTCCCTATCCACTGCACCACACTGCAACTTCTAATGATTAAAACTCCAAATTAGCCATAGAGTCTACTCTGAGTTCAACTTATTTGTTCTTTCTCAGCAGACTAAAAACAGTCGAGAGCTATGAAAGGCACAAACCCTGTATCCAAATAGACTCTCTTTGCTTGCGAGCATCTTTCTTCCACAGTCATTTGCCAATTTTTAGATGTGTTTATAATACAGGCTGTATGTCGGGACTTAGGAAACATATATAAATAAACTGAGCCCTTTAAACAGTTTAATCTATCACAGTAATTTATATGTTGTGGAAGAGAGTTATGCTTCCTTGAGCAGGCTCATTCCCTTAACAGGTATGTCCATTCAATTAATAAATTCCATGTGCAAACCTATACATCCCAGCCTGGTAAACACATATGAAGCTTTCTTCTTGGGGTTTTTTCCACTTAAGATTTTCTTTTTAATTTTTAATGTGGCTGCCTTTTAATCTGGCAGAGAATGTGATCCAGCTAGTTTATGAAGCACATCTTGGTTACCTTTGCAGAAGCCAAGACCTGGCTCTAATTCTTATGATCCAACTGCCCTTGGAATGAGGCAACATTGAGGCCAGGGACAACATCCTGACTCAGGGCTCCTGGGGCCACCTGTTGGCTTTTTGTCTCCAAGGATCAGATTCCTAGAATCTTGGAGCTCTTGAAAGCCAGGGGTAGAAGGAATTTTAATGGCTGTCTACCTCTGCTCCCTCCCCGTCCTCCTTTGTCAAGTGAAAAAACTGAGTTCCAGGAAGGGGGGAGGTGGGGTAGAACTTGCCTAAGACTACACAGCTTAGTAGTGGAGTAGTGAACTTCACAACTCCTAGTAACCCCCACCAAAATCACAATCACAACGATGATAATAATAAATAATGGCAATTACATGTTTTACATACATTATCTCATTTGATCCTTATGATGATGTTGCCATGTAGATGCTATTATATCTATAGTTTCCATATTATCTATGTTTTACTATAAACATCTCGGTTTTGCAGGTTAGGATACTGAGGCATGGTTAAGAGACTTATCCAAAGTCATCCAGCTAGTGTCAGAAGAAAGATTCCAACTGAAGACGTTGCTTTCTACCCATTATGACACTTAGCCACCAAAATGGGTATCAGTGAGAGTTCCCCCAGAATGTTCTCCCCAGTCTTGATGTTATTATATATTTGTAGAATTCTGGTCCTGAGTATTTGAGGTATGTGGGAAGCCCCCCCCCGAAACACTCCTTTTTTCTTCTAGAAGGAAGATATCATCAGGGAGAGGGGGAGATCCAGCACTTGGCCATTACTGCTTGGACTAAACCTATCTTGTGCTGGGCTTGGAGTAAGAAAGCCCTGAGTTCAAATCTGACCCCAGACATTTCCTAGCTCTGTGATCCTGGTCAAGTCACTTCACCCTGTTTGCCTCAGTTTCCTTATCTGTAACATGAGCTGGAGAAGGAAATGGCAAACCACTCCAGTATCTCTGCTATGAAAACTCCAAATGGGGTCACAGAGAGTTGGACATGACTGAAACAACCACACAACTCATTACCTTGTAAGTTTACATTCTGGAAGCCCATCATCATGCTCCACTGTGAATCTGCCACAGAAATGTCTTAGCCTCAAGTCAAGTTAATTCAACAAACATTAATAAAGCCCCTACTGTGTACCACACACTGTTCTTGAAGCTAATAATACTAGGACAAAACAAAACAGCCCCCAAGAGAGCTTACATTTTCCTGGGGGATACAACAATTACACAGATACAAGATTCTTTGAAGAGGGAGGGGATATGACCTACTGGTGGGATCTGGAAAGGCTTCCTGTAGGAGGTGGTATATAAAATGAAACCTCAAATAAACTAAAGAGATTGACTTAGAGGTGAGGAAGGATTGTATTCCAGCTCTTAATGTATAGTGGGAGCTTACCAAGTGCTTTTTAATTGATTAATTAACCAATTAATTTCAGGCATGGGAGTCATCCTGTAGAAATACTCGGAGATGGGTTTAAATGCAGTTGTTGAGTCAAATCCCCTCATTTTATTGATGGAGGAAACTGAAGCTGAGGGAGAAGTGCCTTGCTCAGGGTCACACAGCTAGGAAGCACCTGGCATGGGATTAGAACTCTCTGTTTCTAAGTAAAATAGAAGGAGAGGCCCTCTAGAATGAATGAGGGATGAACGTGGTAGAGGGAGCTTTAGGAAAGAAGAAATTATTTGGAACATTCCCTGTCAAAGGCGTGGTGGAGCTAGTCAGGACATAATGAAAGGATGTGCCATGCAGCAGTGAGGGACAAGCTGAGATGAGGGAACAGAAATCTAAGACAGATTCATTCAACACTGCTGCAGACCTTCTTTTGGTATTTGGTAGAATGGAAAGAGGAAACAAACAATGATGGGGGCAATGCCAGGCAGCTGAGGAAGGGTGTTGGTAAGATATAAGTAACCACAGGACAAGGCTTGTTAAGATCACAGGGTCAGAACTGGACCTTAGTGGCCAACCACCTCATTTTACAAATGAAGAACTGTGGTTCCTCACTGTGTAAAGAGAGTCACACAGTGAGTTATCGGCAAAACTGAGGGAAGAACCAGCCCTTCTGATGGCTAGGCTTCCTCCGCTATGCCACCTGCTTCCCTATAGCTTCAACAAAACACAATGCAAAAGATGTCTGCTGCAAAAATAATCATACCATGTTTTCCAAAGCCAGAGATAAAATGATTGTGATTACCTAGTTTTCTTTTTTAGTGGAGGCCATTTCCACTCCATTTGTGTGCTTAACAGAGAGGTAAGAGGGCTTGAAAACTTTCAAAACAGTTAAGACTATAAAGCCTGTATTTTTTTTGGCATTTCATGGGATGGAGAAGAAACAGAAAGATGCCTGGTGAGAAATTTTTCTCTTCTGAATCTTGGGGAACCACAATCAGGAGGCTGCCATGAGAAGGAATTAGATTCACATGCTGGGTCTAGACAGGTATGGGTGCCCTTTGTAGGACCTCACATGGAAGTCACAATCCCTGCATTAACTGTAGCAAATTCAAATTGTCCATTTGGGTTTTCATTTGTTTGTTTTTTTGTTTTGGTGTTGTTATTGTTGCTGTCTTGGCATGAAGATGACCCTGGCTTCTTAAACACGGTTCCAGCTGAGCACCAGCCCCAAGCTAGAAAGGCTTTGAGTGTAGTCCTGGTGATTGACTAGTATTAGATGTCTGGAGCTGTTCTAAGTTCACCTCACCATGAGAGTGATGTCTCCTGCTGACCAAGGACCAAGTCTGATTATAGAGGATCTGTGATGAAGCATGCTATCTACCTTCCAAGAGGGAGGTGGTAGATTCAAAGTTCAGAAAGAAAGACACATTTTTGGATGTGACCATTTGGGTGGTTTTTTTGAATATACAAATCTATTACATTTTCTTTTTCCTCACCCTCATCTCTTTACCATCCCTCTCCCAGGTTGGGGGAAAGCTGGGAAAGAAAGAAAATAAATGCTAACTAGTTGAAAAAAGAATTCATTAAAATAAGATAATCTAACTAACTAAAATAATAATATGGATTTTTAAAAAAGGCATATTGGCCCCAGGATGATTTTTTTTCCTTTGAGGTATGATAGCACATGGAGATTTACTAATAAGAAAGACTCAGATGGGTTACAATCTATATGAGTAAAGGAAGTACTAGCACCAGAAAAAAAACAACAACATGAATCCAGTTCACAGTATTTTTTATAAAAGAAAAAAAATAGTTCATGTTATTTCCAGTTTCCTATCCCCTGTTGAGGTTCCTCGTGACCCAGCAACTGGAGCAGAACACAGAAAGCATACTTTATCAAAAGCAAGCAATGTGTTATTGGGAAACATCATTCAGTTTTAGAACCCAGAGCTCTTCTCGTGAATGAACACTGGGAACCATTTAGCTGAAAACCTGTTCCCAGTAATGTGGAAAATATACAGTGGAAGTTCAGCTGGGCAGGAGTAAATGCACATAAGCATTGGCTCCGTCTTGCCTTTGCGGGACCGCAAGAGGCCTGTCGTCTCTCAAGCGCCAGCTTCCCCATAAACAGAACACAGAGGGGACAGATTGGCTGTCTTCACAACGAGGCCATCAAACCGAATAGAAAAGAAAACAGAAAGGGGGAGCAGGCCCAATTCCATGGACTAGATTTACATTAGCATCCCCATTTGAGCTGGGTGGAAGCCTTCCCACTCCAGCTCTTGCCTGGTGTTTTCATGCATTAAAAGCAGTCTGGGATCTGCACAGGGATGAGAAGGGTCTAATCAACAGAGAGAGACCTAGACCAATGGTGATACTCACCCCACTAAAATCACAGCTGTTTTTGCTGTCACCCAATAAACTGGAGTCTAATTCAGGGTGGTTGCAGTTGGCCTGAATCTGGCATCCCCATCCCCCATCCCTATCCCCAGTGCTTGTCTTAGTGGGTTTTTTTTTTTTTTGTGGTGGGGGGTTGGTTTATTTGCTTGCCTAGCTCACAGAGAAGGGAGCCAGGATTTTCTAGACACAACTGACAATGACATCATACATGTCAAGTTTTCTTGAAGGGGATATGACATGCACAGCTGAGGCAAAGACCTTCTGGGGGGAAGGGCTTCCTTTCATTTTTTTTACTTTCACCCTAGATAGACTTTCTTTAATGCACATCCTTCTCTTCCCCCCAAGTGCTGCGTAGGACATAGGGTAGAGTTGTTACTTCTTGGTGGGCGAGGTGCCAGATGCTGAGATCTCGTCGTTGAGAAAATCACTTGTTTCAACGGACAGATTTTGTCCATTAAAACCTATTCCTAGCTCCCTCCCTGAGCCCAGCTGCTTCCATTATAGAAAATTGGACTAAAATGATGTCAGGTTCCTGCCATAAAAATGAATAGGAATGTTGCTTTTCATTATTTTAAATTGCCGGGCGTTTCATGGATATGTATTTATTTTTGTCATTTCTCGTTGGCCCTGGTTGAGGGGCTGACCCTTGAATAATGAATAATCAGAAAGACACATGTTAGCACTCCAGTTTTGCTTGTGTCAACCTGGTTTTTCCTTTCCAGTTGTGACAGACTTTAAAAGGCCGCACTCTTAAATGTGTTTATAATCTGAGTTCTTTTAAACTGCCACTCAATCCCTGTCTTGGAGAATGTGCTATTGAAACAACTGAGGATGAAAGTCTTTAGAGAGACCTAAAAATTGCAAACTTACTTCCCAGCTCAAAGGAGGCTCTTTAGCAGAACTGGTATTGGAAGGAAAAAAAGCAGGGCTCTTACTGTTTCTTAAAGGAAAAAGGGGCTTGCTTTAAAAATTGACGGCTTCTTTTGTTCCTGTCTAATCTAGTTTTCTGAACACACATTTCAGCTGGGAAGGCTGTGTGTGTGTGTGTGGGGGGGTTGTAGGCTTAATCTCAGGAGTGAACAATGAAGAAAAGAAAGAAAAGAAGAACTGATTTGATAATATCAGGGTAGCCATGTAGCTAGTTGGTGTGGTGGACAGAGCACCAAGTCTGCAATCAGGAAGACTCATCTTCCTTAGTTCAAATATGGCCTCAGACACTGACTCCATGGGCAAGTCTCTTGACCTTGTTTGCCTCAGTTTCCTCATCTGTAAAATGACCTGGAGAAGGAAATAGAAAACCACTCCAATATCTTTGCCAAGAAAACCCCAAATGGGGTCACAAAGAGTTGGACATGACTAAACAACGATATGGCATATTGTTCAAAGGTTTCCATCACTCAGACCCCAGGTCTAATTATGGGGTACTAGAAACCCATGAAGCACTAAAGGCTGGACTAGAATCATTAAACATGCTAATTTTTTGTGGTTGTTATCAGATCTTCGATGGAAGAACTCCCCAGGAAAAAACTTCCTTCATCAGTGCAGATGGGCAACTACTCTGCCAATCATAAATATATAGACTTGCCTGGGGTACTGAAAAGTCAAGTGACTTGCCTAAAGTCATATAGCCTATATGTCAAAGGCAGACTTGAATTCAGGTCTTCTGGGAACCTAACAAAACTTAGCGTGTTATATATACACACATCACATATTTATGTGTGTATTATTTATTATTACTTATCATTATTTTTATCTGAGGTACTATAGGTATTAAAATGAGAAGAAATATCACAGATATTAAAGATAAACAAGATACCAGAAGTGGGAGGTCAGTATTCTCAAACGTTTTGGTTTCTTTGTACACTTAAAATTATTGTAGACTCCCCATAAAAACTTTAGTTTCTGTGGACTATATCTATTGCTGTTTACAATACTAGAAATAAAGACATTCGTAAGTACCATACAATACTTTTGAACTTGTGGACACCCTGGAAATGTTTCGGGTACTTGCACATTTTGAGAACCTCTGTGCTAGAGGTTCTAGAGTGACAAGAACAATTGGAATGATAGTAATACAATCAATCAATTAGTAAGCTTTTATTAAACTGTTACTATGTACCAGGTACTGGTAACTAAGTCCTAGGGATACAATGTGGCAAAACAAATAAACGAGCAGTTAAACACCAATCTTTGTCCTCAGGGAGCTTCTGGTCTGATGGCAAAGACACCAGGTACCTAAATGGGTACTTACAAGAGTCATGCTGAGTAGATGGAAGATGACCACAGAGAAGACACTAGTAGCAAAGTTGGTGGGGACACTGGGGAAGTCCTTTTGTAGGAACTTGAGGTCATAGATTTAGAACTGGGAAGTTCTTCTGAGGCCATTTAGTTGAATTCTTTCCTTTTATAGAGGAAGATACTAAAGCCCAGGGAAGCTAATATACTTTGAGTTTGAACCAGGTCCTCTGACTCCCAGTCACTGTACATTTATGAAGTACCTATTATGAGCTAAGGTGTGCTAAGCTCTGTAATGGAAATGCAGATTTAAAGATCTTCCCTGCCCCTAGCTTAAGTGCACCTGGAGTCTGTGGTGGGAGGCTTGTTTTTCAGGAAAGCCCACACCTTGATACTTTGTGATTGGGCAGTGGGTCAAGGAGGTTGTTACATTCTCTGAGCCAAGAGAAGGCTATATAAGCCCTGAGGAGAGGCTTTGCTTTGGGGCTCACTTTGAGAAGTGTTGTGTGATTTGACCAGATGAGACTCTGGGAAGCCGTTTGTTGAGAGCCCCCCGGCTTTGAAAACCCAGATGTTGATGCTTCCCTTTCTGGTAACTGTGATTTGGTATTGATATAATGGTTGGACAGTTTGGAAGCCTGTCTGTTTGATCTGTAAGTTCTGTAACTCTGAAGTTTGGGGTGCTGACCTTTTTCCCCTGAACTAGGTAATGTATGTTTGTTTGATTAAAGTAAGCTTGTTAACCCATTTTGAGTTGCTTTCCTTTTGAAAAGCAGATCTAAGAACCTGTGTTGGCAGTCACCCTGGGGATATTGGGGTGCTTGCTGCTACAAGCTCCCAATCCAAGGCTCCTTCTGCTGGGCCACAATACTTGAAGTGAAGGAAGCTGACTTTTCAATTAGGTTATGGTCTGAGGCATCATCAGTATAAGTGAATCAGGAAATAGATCTAGTAAACATGTTAACACCAAGCATGCTTTAAAAATCGCTAGAGAGAGACTAGAGAATAAGGAACATATTGAGACTAAGCACTGCAGGAAGAAAAACAGAAGGTACTGGAATTCCTTCTAGAGGTGGAAGGAGCCTCAGAGAGCTCTTGGTTCAGCACCTCATCTTATAGAGGAGGAAACTGAGGCCCAAAGGGGATAAGTGACTTGCTCAAGGTCTCACACTAAGCATCATAGGGTAATAGCTCTAGAGCTGGAAGAGACCTAAGAAGTCATCTATTCTAACACTCTCATTTAATAGATGGAGAAATGAGACCTATAATGATTAAATGACTTGTCAAGGTCATATAGATTGTTGTTGTTGTTGTTCATCCTTTGTTTTTGAAGAGGACCAGTGATGTCACAGGGTGATGTCTTGACTTGCATGTGAATTGGATTGCGACTGGTCACATAGATAGGAAGTGACAGAGAGAGGATTTGAACCCAAGTCCTGACCCTACAGTCAGTGATGTTTCCATTTATACAAGATGATAACAGACCATGATATAAACTCACTATCTCTTTTCCTGAGTGATTTCCACCTAGTTGGTTAAGTGCTCATTAGCAATCCAGAAATTATGTTTCTGTTGACAGTTTTATATCAAAGCTACTGCTTGAGTTATTCAGTTGTCATTAACTGGGTGTGGTAGTATACCAAACAAGTTTATGGAGTGTAGCAATTGATAGATTGTATTTGTATTAAGTCTTTTGTATTAAGTATTGTATTTGTATTAGTCTTCACCTAGATACTTGCTAACTATGAGTGTCCCCGGCTTTATCCTGGGCCCTTATATCTTCCTCCTCCATACTATTTCACTTAGTGATCTCATCAGCTTCCATGGATTCAATTTTCACCTCTATGAAGATAATGCTCATATCTTCTTGTCCAGCCCTGTCCTCTCTCCTGACTCCAGTTTCATGTTTCCAACTTCCTATTGGACTGGACATCTCATAGACATATCAAACAAGATATCCAAACTAAGTCCCATCTCTGTCTCCCCAAGCCTTCCCCCTTTCCTAACTTCCCTCTTAATGTCAAGGGCACCACCATCTCACCTCGGTATTATCCTCAATTATGTATTCTCTCTCTCTCATCTTCCATATCCAATAAGTTGTCAAGTCCTGCCATTTTACCTTCCTAATATATGTGTATATGTGTGTATATATATATATATATATATATATATATATATATATATATACACATATGTCCTCTCCTCTCCTCTGCACTGCCACCATCTTAGTACAGTACAGTAATCTTGTCACCTCATGCATAGACCATTGACATAGCTTGCTGGTTGGTCTCTCTGCCTCACAGCTCTCACCACTCCAGTCCATCCACCACTCAGTTGTTAAACTGATGTTCCCAAAGTGGAGGTATAACCAGGTCAACATGCCTACACCCCATTCAATCAAGCCTAATGGCTCCATATTGCCTCCAGGATCAGATATAAAATTCTCTGTTTGGCTTTTAAAGCCCTTCTTATCCTGTCCCCTGGCATTCTTCTTACACCTTACACCATATTCCCCCCACTCTGTGATCCAGTGACCTTGGACTCCTCACTGTCCCTCAAACAGAACCTTCTCTCTCCTGGCTCTGGGTATTTTCATCGGCTGTCTCCTATTCCTGGAACTCTCTCCCTTCTCATCTCTGCCTCTTTTCTTCTTTCAAGTCTTGGCTAACATTCTACCTTCTGGATGAAGCCTTTCCCAGCTCTGTATCAATCTTGTATCTCTACAATTATTTGCTTGGCTTCACAAATTTAGATCACAAATTTCTTGAGAGCAAGAACTGTTTTAATTTTTTAAATTTCTTAGCATCATATTTAAAACATAGTAAGAACCTGATTTTTTTTTTGACCATTGAGTTAGGGCAAAAGCCAAAAGGTTAATAGATAAACCATTGTAATTCAAATGAAAAGGGTCAGCTATTTGCTGATTATTGGTGGGTTTATTCCTCATAGTCTACAGTTGAGGAAGAGTGAGGGGAAGCCAAGGATCAGAATTGATCTTATAAAGTGAAAAGAAGGGTTGTAATATCTTCTCCATAATTTAAATACAAAAGTCTTAGGGGATTAGGGTTAGAGTTAACATTGAGACTTACCCATGGCCACATGGATTAATAAGTCATTGGTCATAGGACCATAGATCTGAACCTGAAAAGGACCTTAGGAGCCATATAAAGCAACCCTCTTATTGTACAGATGAAGAAACTGAGGCCCCACAGGCAGAGATTGTGGGAACATGAATCCAAATCTTCTTAAGCTCAGATTCAACATTTTGTCCACTACACCAAGCCCTGCTCCCCCCAATAACTTCTACAGTGCTAGAAAAATACTGCTATATTCATCTCACAGCAATATAATTCAGCATATGGATAAGAATATAAACAAGACAGAGCTCAAACTAGAAAATTGATGCTGGAGAAGTATGGCACAGAAAACTTGGTGGAGGCAGTAGGATGAGAGGAGAACTCAACATTTCCACTGCAATTAAGCAGGCATAGAAATTCACAGCATGGGAGAGGAAATGGGGAAATAAGTGCTCAAAGGTTCCTGAGACTTCATAAAAACTTGTTTGAACCTTAGATTCAGCTCAGTTCCCTTCTTCTTAAAAGTTTCTCCTCTGCCTGATACGTGAGGAAGATGGGAAAATGCAGACCATGTCTCGCACTCTGTCTAGCTTTCCCCTGATTGAATTCTCCGGAAATCAATGGACAGAAATGCATTTCTCTGTCTGGAGTTATTTTTGTGAGCCCTTGCAAATAAAGGCAGAGAACTGGGAAATCCATTGAAGATTCTAAAAAGGGAGCAAAGATAGACCAGAGAGAACCCAGGCTAGAATTGCTTACACAGACACCCATCTAAGGAGCAGGGGCCATGAATAAAGTTGCGGATCATGGGGATAACTGAGAAAACAGGACACATTTGTCCCTGAATCTATCCACTGTACATTTCCTCCAAACCTCCCCCTACCTTACTTTAGTCCCTAATAATGATCATTGAAACAAGAGCACTTGACTTTTAGAAGGCTCTTACACAGACTCTACTTCCTCTTATCTTTTCAGTAATCCTTCAAGGGAAGTTTCTGCAAGTCTTACTAATCTTCCCCTTCTTCAAACTCTTATCAATGTCCTTCACAAATGATAGCACCCCGAGCTGAACGTAATATTCCAGACAAGGTCTGATGAGGGTGGAGTAGAATGAGATCATCCCTGATCCTGGACACTATCACTCTCGATGTAGCCCAAAACCACATTAGTTTTTTGTTTGTTTCCAAATCATATTGGTGAGTTATATTGTGCCTGTAGCCCATTGAAATCCCCAGATCCTTTTTCTTTCTTCCCTGTCATCCAAACAACTGCTTCCCAAATGAGCTCAATAACCTAGTGTTTGATAAACCCAAAGATACAAGCTATGGGGTTAAAAACTCATTATTTGACAAAAACTACTGGGAAAGCTAGAAAGTAGTCTGGAAGGAACTAGGCAGCGAACCAATGTATTACACCGTATACCATGATAAGCTCAAAGCAGGTACATAATTTAGGCATAAAGGATATTATAAGTAAATTAAGGGATCATGAAAAACAAATTACCTGTCAGATCTCTGGATAGGGGAAGAGTACATAATCAAATAGGAGACAGAGAATCTACTCAGGAGGTAAAATGGATCATTTTAATTATACTACATTAAAACATTTTTGCACAAACAAAACCAATGCAACCAAAATTAGAAGAAAAGCAGCAAACTGGCAAAACAATTTACAATTATTGTCTGATTCTGTATGATCCCATTTGGGGTTTTCTTGGCAAAGATACTGGAGTGTTTTGTCATTTCTTTTTCCAGTTCATTTTGTAGGTGAGGAACTGAGGCAAACAGGGTGAAGTGATTTGACTATCTTAGGGTGACACAGCTAGAGGGCAGATTTAAACTCATGAAGATAACTCTTCCTGGCTTCAGGTCTGGTACTATAGCCACTGTGTCACCTAGCTGCACCTATCGCTCTGATAAAATGTCTCAATTTTTTTTTTTTAACAAATGCATTATTTTTTTGCTTTTTTTTTTATTTTTTGGACGGCAATTGGGGTTAAGTAACTTGCCCAAGGTCACATGGCTAGGTTTTGTTTGTGTGTTCGTTAAGTGTCTGAGGTTGGATCCGAACTCAGTTCCTTCTGACTCCAGGGCCGACGCTCTACTCACTGTGCCACCTAGCCACCCCAACAAATGCATTATTAACTTCTGGTTTACATCATTCATTTCTGCCAGATTTTGAGTTACAATTTTTCCCCATTTTTCCCCTACCCACCACTCCAGAATAGCAGTCCCACAAGATATCCCCTTATCCAATCTGTTCTCTCCCATATCTTCTCCCATACCCCCTTTGACTTTACCATTAGGGCAAGGTGAATCTTTGTGCCTCGATGCCTGCACATCTTATCTCCCAATTACATGCAAAATAGTATTAATAATAGTATTTATATATATTTGAAACATTTAATTTTAAGACTTCAAATTCCAGATCCATTCCCTTCCTCCCTTGTCACCCACTCCCACTGAGAAGATAAGTAATTCAGCATGTGTTGTACATGTCTAGCTATGCAAAACATTACCATAGTAGATATATTGTAAAAGACTGCTTATATTTCCCTCCCACCCATCCCACCCCCCACCTGGTCGATTCTATACTTTGATCCTGTCCCTCTTCGAAAGTGGGTACCTCCAACCTCCCCTCCCCCCAGCATGGCCTCCCCTCCATCATCCCCCCTCTCATCCCCCTTCCCCCTACACTCCTGCAGGGTGAGATATCCCATTTAGTATGTATGTCATTCTCTCTCTGAGCCAAATTCAATTTGCCTTTGCCTTTTTGCCTTCCTGTTCTTCCCCTCCCCTGCAACTGCTTCCCCTTGCCTCTTCTACATGAGATAGTTTACCCCACCCTGTTTCTCCCCATCTCCTCTTGCCACATTCCTCTCTTACCTCTTAAATTCACCCCTTAAGTATCATACATTCCCACCAAATTCAACCTGTGCCCCCTATCCATGTATATCTGTAAACAGATATACACACATTAACATATGTATTCATATGCCAGTATACCCTTCTTCAATTATTTTCATAATGAGGAAGGTTTCATCAGTCACAGTTATTGTTTTTCCATGTAGGAATGTAAATAGGTCAACTTTGATAAGTTCCTTTTGATTTCTTTTCCCTGATTACCTTCAAAATACTCAGTTTTGCTGGGTATGTGATTCTTGGTTTTAATCCCAGGTCCTTTGACCTCTGGAATATCATATTCCTTGCCCTTCAATCCCTCAGTGTAGAAGCTGCCAGGTCCTGGGCTATTCTGATTGTGTTTCCACAATATTGAAATTGTTTCTTCCTGGCTGCTTGTAGTATTTTCTCCTTGATCTGGGGATTCTGGAACCTGGCTATAATATTCCTAGGAGTTTCCTTTTTGGGACCTTTTTCAGGAGGTGATCAATGGATTCTTTCAAACTCTATTTTGCCCTCTGGGTCTAAAACATCAGGGCAATTTTCCTTGAGAATTTCTTGAAGGATGATTTCTAGGTTCTTTCTTTGATCATGGCTTTCAGGTAGTCCAATAATTTTTAAATTATCTCTCCTGGATCTATTTTCCAGGTCAGTGGTTTTTCCCATGAGATATTTCACATTGCCTTCTATTCTTTCAGTTGCTTGGATCTTTTTAACAGCATCTTGATTTCTCACAAAGTCATTAGCTTCCATTTGCTCCAGTCTAACTCTGAAGGAGTGAATCTCCTCAGTGAGCTTTTGAGATTCTCTTTCCATCTGGCAAATTCAGCTTTTTAAGGCATTCTTCTCCTCATTTCCCTTTTGAGCCTCCTTTGCCATTTGAGTTAGTCAATTTTTTAAGGTGTTATTTTCCTCAATCAGGCTGTTGACTCTCATTTCATACTTTTCCTGCATCCTTCTCATTTCTCTTCCCAATTTTTCCTTCACTTCTCTTATTTGGTTTTTAAAAGTCTTCTTAAGGTCCTCTATGGCCTGTAACCCACTCATATTTTCATTTGGGGTTTTTGATGCAAGAGTTCTGACTCCCAGTCCTCCTCCTGTTCCATGCTTCAATCTTCTTTGCCCCCCAAATAGGAGTCTAATGTTAAATTTTTCTGTTTATTTTGTTTCCTTTGCCTAGGCATGTTGCCACTTAATTACTTGACTTTTGGGCTTCTTGCCACAGTAGCACTCTGCCACCAGACAGGGGAGCTTCTGTCCCAAACTTTGGGGTCTTCTCAACTTCCAGAGGTATTAGTTGGGTGGCCTCTGTGAAGCCTTCACACTCTCTGGCACGTTGGACACCCCCCCCCCCAAGATCTCCACCCCCTACCGTAATCCAGATCCAGGGAGGTTAAAGCAAGAGCGATTACCCCCCGGAGTGATTGCCAGGTTTCCCCCTACCGTTCACAGGCCAGGAGCTGAAGCTGCATCTGAAGCTGCAAATGGTGTCTGTGCCTCATCTCCTCAGCTGCTTCCCACCCCCAAGAGAACAAGCTGATGTGTTCCCAAATACTGGTCCCCAAATCCATAGGGCACTGACCTCTCACTTTGTCCTAGGCATATCTGTGTTGATAATTCTGGAATTGCCACAGCTGCTGGTGTTCTGGGGTCCCTCCAGTGGGGTGCTGGCCTGGCTGCCCTGGGGCTAAAACCGTGACTCAGGTGGGGGCACTGCGCTGTCAACTCCCAGAGTGCTGTGCTGGCTGCTCCCTGGAGGGCTGCCAGGCTGTCCTCAGAGGGAAGTTAGCTTCTCTGTGTCATTCTGTGGGTGGTGGAGCTCCAGAAGTTGTTTAGAGTCCCCTTTTGCATGATTTTTGAAGTGGTGTGGACTGGAGTGCTGTGGAAGTGCTGTTTCTACTCTGCCATCTTGGCTCTGCCCCTCAATTTTCAAATATATAGGGGAATGAACCTAATTTATAAAAGAAGAGAGATATTTTTCAGTTCATAAATGGTCCAAGAATATAAACAAAGAAGCAGTCTTTAGAAGAAGAAATCAAGGTCATCAATAGTCATATGAAAAATACCCTAAATAACTAGTGATTAGACAAATACAAATTAAAACAACTCTGATGTATCACCTCATATACATTATATTGACTAAGGTGACAGAAAATTGAAATGACAAATGCTGGAGGGGATGTGGAAAAATAGGTACACAAATGCATTGTTGATGGAGCTGTGAACTACTCCAGATATGCAGGAGAACAATTTGGAACTATGCCTAGAAAGCTATAAAATTGTGCATACCCTTTGACCAGGCAATAGTGCTACTAAGTTTATACCCCAAGGAGATAAAAGGAAAATGAGAAATACCCATATGCATTAAAATTTTTAGAGCAGCTCTTTTTGTAGTAGCAAAGAACTGGAAACTGAGGGGATGTCCATGATTTGAGGAATGGCTGAACAAGTTATGGCATACAATTGTGATGGAATATGATTGTGATTGGAGCAATAATTAAGGGGATGGCTTAAAAATCTGGGAAGACTTATATGAACCGGTGCAAAATGCATTGAGCAGAACCAGAAGACTATTGAGCATAACTACAGCAATATTGTAGTGATGATCAACTGTAAAAGATTTAGTTACTCTGAACAAATTCAAAGATCCATCACTATTCTAAAAGACTCACAATATAAAATGATATCCACCCCTAGACTGAGAACTGAAGGACTTGGGCGGAGATTTGAAGCACATTAAATTTTTTCTTGTCTTTTTTTCTTTTCTGAACATGTCTAATGCTGAAATATGTTGTGTGTGACTCCATATGTATAATAAATATCATATTTCATTCCTTCTCAATGGATAGGAGAAAGGTTGGAGGGAGGGAGAATATGTGGGACTGCAAATAAAATTTTAATGTAGTTTTTAAAAAGATAAAAACAACTGTTACCTAACCTTTGATACCTTCCTCCCAATTCCCCCCCCCCCCACCTAGCCTCATTCCACTCAACTTGCACTCAGGAAGATGCTTTATTATTTTTTTTTTACCACCAAATGCAAGGCATTACATTTATACCTACTGAATTTCATCTCATTGGATCCACCTAAATCTTTTTTTGCCTCTCAAAACCCCTTTGGATCTGTCATCCCTTGATTCTGTATTCCACTGTGTTAGCTATCCTTTCCAGTCATTCATTTACTGAGCATTCATTCATGGCTCACTATATGCTAGGCATTGTGATAAGAACTGGAAATTAAAAGAAAGGTAAAAATATGGTCTCTACTCTAAAAGAGCTCCTATTCTAATGGAGGAGACAAGCATCTATGTATATATTAGATATAGACAGAGAAGATAGGAGGTAAGCGCAGAGGGAAGGCATTAGTAGTAAGGGACATCAGGAAAGATCACTTGTAGATGATGTGATTTGAGTTGAGTCTTGAGGGAAGTTAGAGAAGCTCAGAGGCAGAGGGAAAGAGAAAGAGCACTCCAGGCATGGGGGATAGCCACGAAAAAGGCACAGAGTCAAGAGATAGTGTCATGTTTAAAGAGTAGCAAGAAGTCTACCATCACCAGGTCATAGGGTATGTGGGGGAAAGTAAGGTGAAGAAGACTGGAAAGGTAGAAAGGGGAGATATTATAAAGGTCTTTACAAAACCAAGCAGAGGATTTTTTAACTTAATGCTGGGGAAAAAAGGGCACCATTGGAGACTATTGAACAAGGTAGTGGGGGATGGTAATACAGAGAACTCCACTTTAAGAAAATCACCTTGGCAAGTGAATGGAGGACAGATGATGAAAGAGATTTTATGAAGAGTTGAAGCTATGTGTTCCTGCTTACATTGCTCAAAAGTATTTAAGGTGGGAGTTGACTTTAGGTCTTTCTGATTCCAAAGTCCAGCACTCCCCACTGTAGAAAGCCTTTGAATGGCTTTCATGATCATCTTCAAACCACAGTGAGGAATCAAGTAGGAAGGGTAGAGGAGAAAAAGTCAGTCACATTCCACAAAATACCAAAGCACTCTCTGTTTGGAGAATAACATATGAGCCACATTTGTAATTTCAAGGAAAAGGGAAGAGACCATAACCAACTTCTCTTAAGACCTTCTAGAACTTTTCTAGGGTGGGATGGCCCCTTAACATGCTCATAGCACCAGGTTACTCTGACATTACTACTCTCCTAAAAAGAGACATTACTATGCATGCTCAGTGGAGCAAGGCGATTGGTTGCTTCCTTGAAGGTACTCTGCCTGTAATTATTGCTAATGCAAATTCATTATATATTTCATTAGCTAAGTCAAAAACCTATATCCTGATCTTTAGCTTGGGAGGCCCTCTGAATTAAATCAAGAAAATTAAAAGAAAATTGATTCACAGGTGGCAAGTAATGAGTCATGACTAGGGAAGGAAAATGGTGTGTGTGTGTGTGTGTGTGTGTGTGTGTGTGTGTGCGCATGCGTATGTGTTGCAGGGGATGTCATGGCAGAGAGGGCAGGATGTCTTTCCAGACTGCTAAGAGGTAATTGCTATTTTCCAAATTTATACCACCCTATCCTTAGTGCTAACATATGGTACAAACATATTTGCTGGAAGTCTTTAGAGACTATGAGAAGTGAAGCAATGCCGTAGTGGGATTCTAAGAGCAACCGCTCAGTTATTTAGCACCTACTATGTGCCAAGGTCTATAGTATGTACTAGGGATACAAAGACAAAAATAGAGCTGTCCCTGCTCTCCAGGAGCTTACATTCTACTTAAAAGCATTATCACACAAATGCACGCACATGCGTCCGTGTGTGTGTGTGTGTGTGTGTGTGTGTGTGTGTGTGTGTGTGTGTGTATGGTGGGTATATCTATATCTATATCTATATCTATATCTATATCTATATATAGATATAGATATAGATAGTGGGCATGTATGTATATCCATACTCACACATACAACAACAATAACAACACCACCAGCTGGGACTCCCTTTAAATTTTTAAGAATTTATTATTTATTTTTAACATTCTTTTCTATTTAAATTTTGAGTTCCAAATTCTCTCCCTCCTTCTCATCACTTTCCCATCCATTGTAAAGGCAAGCAAAATAAAAAAGGCAAGCAAAATAAAATCAATTATATATATGAAATCATGTAAAACATATTTTCATATTAGGCATATCACAAAAAAAGCAAAAAAAAAGATAAAACAAGAATATTATACTTTAATTTGCATGAGTTCATCAGTTCTCTCTCTGAAGGTGGATAGCACTTTTTTCATCATGAGTTCTTTGGAGTTGTCTTGGATCAGTGTATTGATTAGAGTAGTTTGCACTAATTGTAATGTATCAATTGTATCGATCAGAAAGTCTTTCACAGTTTATCATCATTACAACAATTGCTGTCACTGTGCACAATGATCTCTTAGTTCTTCTCACTTCACTTTGTACCAGTTTATATTGGTCTTGCCATATCACTCCCCTCATCATTTTTCATAGCACAACAGTATTCCATCACAAGCATATCACATAACTTGTCCAGCCACTCCCCAATCAATAAACATCCCCTCAATTTCTACTTTTTTGCCACCACAGAAAGAGCTGTTATAAATATTTTTGTATTTTTCCTTTTCCTTTGATTTTCTTGGGGTACAGCTCTAGTAGTGGCATTGCTGGGTAAAAGGTTATACACAGTTTTATAACCTTTTGGGTATAGTTCCAAATTGTTCTCTGGAATAGTTAGATCAATTCACCACTCCACCAACAGTTGATTATTATACCAATTTTTCCTCATTCCCTCCAGCATTTGTCATTTATGGTAGGTGTGAGGTGGTACTTCAGAGCCATTTTATTTTGCATTTCTCTAATCAATAGCGACTTAGAGCATTTTTTTTCATATGACTATAGATAGGTTTGATTTCTTCTGAAAATTGTCTGTTTGTATCCTTTGACCATTTATCAATTAGGGAATGGCTATATTTTTATGAATTTGACTCAGTTCCCTATATACTTGAGAAATGAAACCTTTATAATGAAATATTGTTGTAATTTTAGACATATTACTTCATTGTTTATGTTATCTTTTAGCAAAATGTAGTTTCCCTGATTATCTCTTTTAATTAGGTCTATTTTAGCTTTTGTTTTGAGATTTAAAGAAAGGACAAGAGTATAAATATAGTTTGGGAGAGTATAATGACAGCTCCTCAGAGCCAGAGAACCTTCTTGCCAACTGTTTTTCAAACTTTCTTACTCTGTGGCCTTTCTCTGGTTTTATCTTCCTGAACGGCACCTTGGGAACCCTATGGGAGCTATTAGAATGGCTATTATTAAGGCAATTGTTTATTTGAACACTCTGCCTCTGAATGATTATTGCACCAGATGAAGTGAAGTGACCAGAATGATTACAGGAGTGGTGGGTGTCAGAGGTGGGCTTTGAACCTGGGTCTTCTGACTCTAGAGCCTTTCAAGAGACTCAGAGAATAATAGAAATAGAAGAGGCTTCTATTTGCCCCTTGGGACCTCCCCTGGGCAAAGCTCATGTCCCGCCAACCATGGCTGATATGGAACTAGGTCCATAGTACAAATGGAGTTTCGCCTGGCTTAGGAAAAGGAGGGAAGTACTTCTAGTCCTTGGCTGGCTGCATCTCAGATGGAATTTCCAGACAAAATATAAGAAACAAGCAACGAGCAGCTCTATAGCCCCTGATCCCTTAACCTCTTTCCAAAAAGAGCATCCTCCTTGGCATGGCCCTGGGTGAATGGACATCCTTGCTGATTATTGGGACCCAATAGCCAGCTCTATACTGCAGAACCCTGTGTCAGAAAGCCCCTGCCTGCAAAGTGGGTCATGGCTGGGTTAGGGTCAAGCTTCTTTCTGATGCTGTCTCCAGGCTGTAACCTGAGCCAGGAGCGGTGGCAAGAATAGGAGAAAGGAGCAAAAGGCAAACATACTCTGTCAACATAATATCTCCTCTATGATGCTGACAGCTAACTGTGTAACCTTGGGCAGATCTATTTACCAGTCTGTCCTTCAGCCCAGCCCCTCCCCCCCCAACTCCAAAGAACATTGGTCTCTATGACTTATAAGGTTCCTGTCCCAGTTCTTAACAGTAGTTGAGGGACATGAAATTTTCCTAGTCCCTCCCACCGAATACACCCCATTTGAGGTGTCCCTTTTCCCTCTTTTCTATATATGTCTAGTCTAGGTTATCCTCTGTGACAGATTATGAGGTCCTCGAGGACAGGGACTGTTTCAATATTTTCTTTGAATTCCCAGTGCCTGACACAAGTTTGTTGATTGGATGGTTGACTTATTGGGTGGGTGAGTCTCACCAAAGAGTCAGACAGACCAGTAATGGGAGGAAAGCGCTAAAGTGAAACCCCAAGGCACAGAAATAAAGGGCAGCAAGGGCAGAAAGGGGAGGTTAAAGCTGGTCAGCAACCAGAATTTCAGGTGCTCTGGTCTTGAGGCTGAAGCAAGGGCTAAAATGGATAGGTTGGTGATGGTGCCTCTCGGGGAGCTCCCTCGTGCTTGGTCCAGCTCACTCCTTCATGCCCTGTATCAGCTGCACCTCCTTCTTTAGCAGGATATGTGGCTCATAGTCACCTTTATGCTAGAGTGGCTCCCTGAGGTTATAGAAGATTAAGCAGTTTGTAGGAAAGAACCAGGCTCTTGCTCAGGCCAATCATATGACTTTCTAATCTTTGATGTCATAGGAAGGAAAATTCCAGGTGCTGGCAAATGTCAGAGACCCAGATGAACCAAATAAGGAATGCAGGCATGGGAAATTAATGTTTCTCAAAAAACAAAAACAAAACCCAGGAGGTGGATGCTAGTGTGTGTGTGTGTGTGTGTGTGTGTGTGTGTGTGTGTGTGTGTGTGTGTGTGTGTGTGTATGTGTCTGGCATGCTCAGTATCCATAAGAACAGCTTCTTTCTTCTCAGTTCTCCTCCAATCCCGTACCTTTCTACTAGGCTGCATTATTCAAATCAGCTAGGGCTGTTTCCTTGAACCTCTGGAGAAGGGACAGTAGAGGAAGCTCCTCCCAGCACTGCCTGCATGGCTTTGACTCCATGACCATGCACCTGACTAATGGTTTGGAAAACAGGTGGCATAGGGAGAAGAGTGTTGATTCAGAGGTTAGGAGACTTGAGTTTCCATTCTACCCAACTTGCTGTGCCATGAATAACTGTGTAATGGTAATGGTGATAACAATAGCTAACATTTACGTAGTGCGCACTGTGTTCCAGACATTGAGCTAAATACTTTACAATTATTATCTCCTTTGATCCTTACAATGACTTAGCGAAGAAACAAATGAGGAAACCGAGGCAAACATGGTTAAGTGGCTTGTCCAAGTTCACTCAGCAAGTAAGCATTTGGACTCAAGTCTATCCTAACTTGAGGCCTGGTGATCTGTCCATTGAACCACTCATCTGCCTTTAGGCAAGTCAGTTTATTGGCTCATAGCTCTACAGTGGGAAAGGACCTCACGGGCCATCTAGTCAAACCTGCTCATTTTAGAGTGGTGGAAACCGAGGTTCAGATAATTTAAATCAGTAGCCCAGCTCATGTGAATAAAAAGTACCCCAACTGGGATTTGAACCTCTCACTCAGGGCCAGGACCCATCATGCCTTCTCCTTTCTAGACTCCCATTTCTCTCTCTGTACCATGGAGATGAGGGCAGGTTGGATAATTCTGAAGGTCTATTCTAACCCTGGCACTGTATTAATATAAGAGCTTTGTCCCTACAAAGTGTGATAATTTCATAATCATTCCGATATTTTTTGGCATTCCCAATCAGCTTGACTTGTATCCACTCTCCACTATATCAAAACTGCCTGTTAATTCAAAGGGAAGGGAAGAGGCCCCACAACCCATGTCAAAAACATTAGGGAGCCATTGTGGTTCAGTAGAATGAGCGAAGGATACTGGGTTCAGATCCTGCCTCTGATACTTAAAACTTACATAACTTTGGACGAGTCACTTCACGTACCTCAGCCCCAGTTTCCTAACCGTGAAATTAAGGGGTTGAATTAGATGGTCTCAGGCAAATAGATGCTCCACAGTTCCTTCCAGCTCTAGTCTCCTGTGCTAAGATCTATTTATCCTATGTCTTATTTGGCATCCTAGAGTACAAAACATTCGTGATCGAAATTTTCACATTCTCAAGGGTTGTTTTGGGTGATTGTCTAAGTTCTACCCCTGCACAGCTCTCCCTGGGCATCAACCCCGTTGCATGTTTTCCTTCAGTGTAAAGATAGACAGCCAAACAATTTCACTTGGATTCACCACGAATCTCAAAGCGCCAATGGAGGTGATTGAGTTTGAAAGGCTTAGAACTTAGAATTTCCCCGGAGGCTTCTGTTCCTATTTACATTTCCAATTTCCTGACATGTCAATGTTTTCTACCTTTTCTTCCAGGAGAGGAAATGGAGACTTGGAAACAAAAGGTAAATGGCCCTTGAAGCGGCAGCAGCAATGTCAGTCTGATGGACGGATGCGTCGGGGACTTGCATTTGCCAAGAGTAATAACTCTGTGCTGTGATCTCATTTAACAGGGTCATCCCTGGGTTCTGAGGCCTTGCAGGTGATGCCTTCTGGGCGATGTCTCTGCCTGCTGAAATCCTGCTTATTTATCAAGACCCAGAACCAACCCCAAGCTAGCCTACAGAGAGCGTCCCCTCCTTCCCATGGGTTCCTCTGGCACTGAACTGTCTGTGTCACTCACTGAGCCCTTAATATAGACTTGCTCCTTTGACATTTCATTCAACAAACATTTCTTAAGTGCTTACCCATGCAAGGCACTATGTAGGCCCTAGAAACTTGAGATCAGAGCTTAAATAAATCACAGGGTCAAGGAATGATTTAAATGAGAGGCTTAGTATTTAAAGAATGAAGGGGGAGTTTATTGGAGGACTCTGTTCACGGGAACATGTCATGGTACAGTGAAAAAGATTCTGACTCTTGAGTCTAAAGAATCTGGCTTGAAACTTAGGCACCCTTCTTCAAATGTGCTCAAATAAAAGGCTTCAGGTCCCATAAAGACAAATTTGCATTTAAGTGAAACTTGGTTCTGCCTATTGCCTATTCTTAGGATCCCGGTGTCTTAGCCTTAGGGCTGAAAGGGACCTTAAAAGCCATGTGGGTACAAGTCCTTCATTTTACAAATGAGGAAACAGAGATTTAGAAAAGTGAATGACTTCTCAGGCCAGCTCTCCATACCATGCCACATCCTATGACCAGTACAGGAGTTCATAGTTCACTTTTTATAAGATGTGCATTGGAACTTGTGAATGATTCCCCCCAATTACAATGTCTATAAGAAGAGGTAATATCTTCTGTCTTTCTTTTTTTTCTCCTCCATAGACCCCTGCATAAAGCTAGATATTCAGTATTTGCTGATCCTTGAAAAATACCACACAGCAAATTCTGCTCCCACCAATATTATACATGAGGGCCCCTGATTTTAAAATTTATGGCCCATGCCAGTGTTAGCTCAATATTTTTATAGGCATTAAATGGAAAACAGGTGCAGACTTTAGGGAGGGGAGGGAAAGGAAGAGGCAGATCTTTGCCTGAATGAAGGAGTATTCTGAGCCAGGTAAAGGAATGGGACAACTTTTCCCCTTTTAGAGAGTTTACTGAAGACTATACAAAATCTGAGGTCAGGGATACAGATTCTTGCGTCCTTCTACAACTCAATACAATGGTAGTCATACAGTTCATGTTTGGTCAATGCCATTGGCTCTCAGAGCACTGGGATTGGAGTCAGGGGACCTGGATTTTGACCCTGGCCACCTCCATGTGACCTTGAATGAATAAGCTAGGGGTATAGTGACAGAGGGAGGCAGCCTCCTATTATAGATTTAAGTCTAGAAAGGATTTTAGAGGGTATCTAGTCCAGGCTGCTCATTTTAACAATGAGAAGACTGAGGTTCAGGGAAATTAAGTAGCTTGATCAGATTTGTTCAGGTGGTTGGGGGCAGAGCAAGGATTTGAACTCAGTTTCCAGACTTAGCACTCTTTCGACTTCAATGTTACCATGCAGGAAGGAACAGGTTTGAGTCCTGCCTTAGACACTCATCAGCTGTACTTCACTCCACCTCTAACTGGCTGTATGTGCCTGGTTAATTCATTTAACCCCTCAGTGATCCAAGCAAATCTCTCTGTCTCCCTGTCTGTCTCTGTCTCTCTGTCTGTCTCTCTCCTTATCTCTCTCTGTCTCTCTGTTTCTCTCTCTCTCTCTCTCTCTCTCTCTCTCTCTCTCTCTCTCTCTCTCTCTCTCTTTCTCCTAAGAGATCCCCTAAGACATTAGGTCCTGGAATCTCCACTGATGAAATCATAAATGAGTTTAAAATAAATGGAGGGGGTTTTCAGAATGAATCAATCAACCAGCTTTTATTAAGGGCCTACTGGGCATTCTGTTGGGCCTTTCAGGCATAAAGATAAATGTGGAATGGTCCCTGCCCCCAGGGACTTTACATTCTAAAGGAAGGTTTAGGTGGAGGGGAGATACCATGGAAGAGGGGAAGGTGACTAGAGTGGAGAAAGTCTCTCCTAAAATGAACCAGGTTCAAGAAATTGGAGGATTACAGATTTCAAATCTGTGTTTCCCACTGTTCTTCAGACTCTCGACCTCCTTTTTCAGGCTGATATCTCTGAAGGATTTTCATCTCTGCCCCATATCATTCAGGCCAGCCCCTGTGCCTTCCCACCCCTCCATGCCTTCTCCTCTACTCTTCCTCTCCTAGCCCCCCTCACCCAGCTGCTCCAGGGAGCCTTCCCAGACAGCTCCTGCCCCTCCCAATGCTTTGCTTCCCACTTACTCTGCAGGCTGTGCATTTGGTTGTTGGATGACAGCCTACTCCCTGCTCTTCCCTATTTCATGTGTGTCTCCCCAACCAACTCACGCACTCCTTTTGGTGACCTGGCACCCTCCTTCAAATAAACCCAATTAAAAGGCCTCCTTGGTGGAAGACATTAGGACCCACAAGGTGTTAAAGACAGATTAGCATATAAGGGAAGCTTTCCCTGGTATAATCAGGATTGTTGGAAGAACACCAATAAATAGCTTTGGGAAAGACAGTAGCAAATCAATAAATAAGTATGGATTAGATTTCATATTCTTCCCCCCCTCCCAAATGGAACAGTGGACAGAGAGCTGAGCCTGGAGTCAGGAAGACCTGAGTTCAAATCTGATCTCAGACACTGAATGACTGTTTGACCCTGGGTAAGTCCCTTATATCAGTTTCCTCATCCATAAAATGGGGATTATAATAGCACATACCTCCTAGGGTTCTTAGGAGGAATAATAGAGATAAATGTAAAGCACGTAGCACAGTGCTTGGCACATAGTAAGAGCTATATACATGTTATTATTCTTATATGACAGAAAGAATATTTACTCGAGAGACAGAGGACCGAAGTTAAAATCCCATCTCTGACAAATTACCTGTGTTATTTCCCTGGGACTCAGTTTACTTACTTCTAAAATTAGAGAGAAGGACCAGGTAGCTTCTGAGGGCTGTTCTAGATCTGTTTATATAACTTTATGAAAGAAAAAGTCACTTTACCTCCTTGAGTCTCAGTTTTCCTCATTTGCAAAATGAGGTGTGAGGACTAGAGGGCCAACGGGGTTCCTTCCAGGTCTTGATTTATGTGGCACAGTGGATAGAGCACTGGGACTGGAATTAGGAAGATCCATCCTCCTGAGTTCAAATATGACCTCAGACATTTACTAGCTGTATGACCTCGGGCAAGTGACTTAACACTATTTGCCTCAGTTTCCTTATCTGTTAAAGGAGCTGGAGAAGGAAATGGCAAATCACTCTAGTATGATTACCAAGAAGACCCCAAATGGTATCACAAAGAGCAGAACATGACTCAAAACAACTGAATATTATCTCCAAATGTTTATATATTAATGATTATTACTATTACTAGAGCAAGCGCGTCTAGCATATTATGGGTTAGGTAGATTGTGAGAGTGAAGACAACGAAATAGATGAAATAAACATGTAAGGGGGAGAATCGACAACTGCTTGGTTGTGAAGGGAGAGGAGAGAGTCAAGGATTGAGGATAACTTTGAGGTTGTGTAGGTCGATGGTTAGAATGATCGTAGGGCTGTTGGCAGAAAAGGGGATATGTTTGAGGGAAGAAGGTTTAGGAGAAACATAAGCGAGTTTGGTTTTGCACATTAGGAGTATGAGATGCTCCTGTGACATCCAGGTAAGGGTATCCATTGTGCAGTTAGAGATGTAGGGATGAAGTCCAGGAAGGAGAATATGGTTAGGTACATAGGTATAGGAATAATCTTTGCAAACATGATGATGACTGAACCCATGGGAACTTATATCTACTTACTAAAAGTCCTTTTTCCTTAAAGACCCAAGTCAGCAGGTACCACCTCAGTGAAGTCTTTCTTACACCCCTCAGCTGAAAGTAAACCTTTTCTCCTCCTATTACTCACAATGCTTATTCTCTCTGAATTTTTCCTTTGTGCTCATCACATTTCACCTGGCAATATGGTTATTGACAAAAGTGACATTCCCATTATGGGATTAAAAGTTCCTTGAGGTCTGGAGCTATAGAATCCCTGAGCTGTCAAGGCATCTAGTCCAACCCTGTCCAGAAGCAGGAATTTCCTCTATACCATCCCCCAAAAGGGGTCAATCAGTCTTCACTTGAAGACCTTCAGTAATGGGGAACTCATCCTCTTGTGACAATGCTGAAAAATCAAGCAATCAAAATGCATTTATTAAGCACCTACTATTTTCCAAACACTTTGTTATGGACTGGGGTATACATACAAATAATAAAACAATTGTTATTTTCTAGTTTACATTTTAACTGAAGAGACAAGTACGTTTGTAACTGTAGGATGAATAAATATGAAGAAAATAAATATATTGTAGTTAGGGAAGAAGGGCAATAGCAGTTGGAGGATTCAGGAAATGATTCATGTATAAAGTGATGCTTCAGATTAATTTTTTTTCAGATTAATTTTTTAAGGAAGAGAAAGATTCCCTGATATAGAGGCAAAAGAAGACATTGCAGGAGTGGAATATGGTCAGAGCGAAAACACAAAGAGAGAAGATAGAGTGCTGGATTCAAGGGATAGAGAGAAGGCCACTCCAACTAATATTTAAAAAGTGCCTACTATGTGCAATGTACTCTGCTAGGTACAAAGTCAGTCCACAGATGCACATATCATATGATTTTTAGTCATCTCCCCAATTCTTACCCAGAATACTTTACACAGTACATTTGTCCAGTCTCCCAATTTGGATGCTCTCTCCTCCATCCCTCTATGTCTCAATATTACCCATCTCTCAAGGCTCACATCAAATACTTGCATAGCCAAAGAACCTACTAGACTTACAAGTCCATGGTGACTTTTCCTCCTCTGAATTCTCAAAATGTGCTTTATATACCAGTCATTAGACATTGAATCATTTGCTATTTATGACAGCTCTTCTGTTGCTGTCTGTTTTTACTTTTCATGGCTCTACCTATGTCTTATCTCATAAACTAGTATCTCTAATACTAGACAGGAGTATCAGTATTGATAATTCTTACAATAATTATGTACTAATTATTGATATTTAAATAACACTTTAGGTTTTACAAAATGTTATTATACATATTTCATATGCATAATATGATCACAACTACGCATTGAGTAAGTACTACTGGCATTAGCCTCATTCTATAGATGAGGAAACTGAGGCTCTGGAAATCTTCAAAGACTTGAGCAAGTCTGCATAGCTCCTTTAAGGCAGAGGTAATGTTAGAACTCATTAGATTCCCTTCAGCATCCATCACACAACAAGTGCTCAGGAAAGACTTGCTGGGTAGAGCAAATATTTGTTTGTTGATTGACTACTAAAGCAAGACCATAGGGAGTAACTCTGGTGAAGATAAGTTGTTGGACAGGAGACCAAAGCATTGGCTTCCTGTTTCTGGGAAGGGGCTGGCAGCCAGCTATTAAAATAATGGGGTTATGTTTCAAAGGTTTCTTTCCCTCTCTTTAATCAATGAAATGTTCTTTAGATCAATACAAATGTTATTTCACTGCTTGCAGCCCTTTATAATGGGCAGCAGGGGAAGGCACGGCCGAGTCAGTTTGACTCAGGGGTACCATACAGGTTGATTTCTCTGCTCACAGCAGGCATTAACTTAAGAGGAAAAAAAAACACTCTCAAGAAGGAAATAAACAAGATATACCACAAAGAAGCAAGACCCCCATCAAGACGTCAGGGCCCTTAAATTGTGTCTTAGGGATGAGCAGAAGGAAATCTGTCCTTCCTGGGATTCTTGGTGGCTACAAAAAGAACTGCATGGACCAGGGAGTCAGCCAATGTGGGTGATCAAATGGCTCCTTTTCCAGACTGCACTGGATGGAAATGGTCCACAATGGTGTCCTCAGTGAAGCAATCATATCTACTGCAGAGGATGAAGACCTCTGTACGCATCTACTCCCTCCACACTTCAGTTGAGTGATTGAGACTGATCTCATGGGCCACCAAGTAGTGTATTGGATAGAGTCCTGAACTTGTTGTGTGACCCTGGACAAATTACTTAACCTCTCTCAGCCTCAGTTTCCCCCTCGAAAATGGGGGAAATAAAAACACCTGCCTCAAAATGTTATTGTAAGGAACAAATGAGGTCCTATTTTTAAAGGTATTTGTGAATCTTAAAGGGCTTTATATAAATGTTAGGTATTATTATCCCTAATATCCCTCTGCTTCCTACATAAGACCTTTTACCTTCCATATCTAACACCCTAACTGTGGATGTACCCCACTGGTCTATCATGGGTTCTCTCCTCTTCTCTCTCTAATATCTTCTTGATGACTTCATCAGGACTCATGGGTTTAATGATCAGCTATTTGCCTCTGTGAACATCTTAACTACTCATTAGACATTTCAAACCATGGGTCCCATTGGTAGTTGGAATTCAAGGTGTCCAAAACAGAACTCATAACTTTTCCTCCAAACCCAACCTTCTTCTTAACTGCCTATTTCTGTTGAGGACACCAACATACTTCCAGTCAACCAACTTTACAGCCCCAGGGTCATCTTCTGCTCCCCATCCTCCCTTACCTCACGTAGCTGATTTGTCAACAAATCTCATTGATTCATGAGGATCCCAGGTCATGCTTACTTCATTCCTGGTTCTATCCCTCATCTCCAAACTTCTTCACCTCCTCCACAAAGCAAGGCCACTGACCCATGCCTCCTGTGATTTCTGGTCTTCTCACCTCTTTGTATCCATAGTGCCTCACAGAGTACATTGACCCAAGTCTCCCAGTCTGGCTGTTCTGTCCTTGATCCCTCTATGTCCTATTATTACCCATCCCTCAAGGCCATCACCAAGGAAGTCACCCAGACTTTCAAGCCAACAGTGACTTTTCCCTCCTCTGAACCCTCAGAATTTATATTTTATATATTCAATATGCACAAAATTATGTGCTGACCTCCTGGTCAGCAGCCTTCTTGCCCCATTCAATTACTCTCTATTCTGAGGGTAAATGATACTTCAGTTACCCTCTCTTCTAATGGATGGATCCCTGTTTTGGAGGAGCATTTCAGGAAGTTCCCAGGCCAGGCTTACATTGTTCCTGGCTCCACAGGCTCACTCTCTACATTAGGTGTGTCTCTGCCAGCAGCTTCATCCCCACTTCCTAGCTCCCCTTTTCTCATGAAAATTCCTTAAGAGTGAAGACCATCTCTTTAACTTGAAACTGTATTCCTGGTGCTTAGGACAGTGCCTGACGTGTAATAAGTGCTGAAGAAATGCTCTTTCTTACTATCTATCTATTTATTCTGCCTCTACAACATGATTTCCAATTATACCCTCCTCTCAACTGACTTGGTCATTACCTTAGTTCAAACACTCACCTCCCCCTTCATTTAGACTATTGCAATGGCCTACTAATTGGTACTACTGTCTCATTTCTACCTTCTCCAATCCATTTCCTATGTAGCTGCCAAAATTATACTACTCAAGTGCAGGTCTAACAACGTTACTCTACCACTCAATAAATTCCTTCGCCATTAAAAGAAAATTAAATAATCATCTCGTTTTATTTATTTTTTATTCATTATTTATGTTATTAATATGGTTTGTTATGTTTATAGTCTTCTGAACCAACCCTGCACTCTTGGTATGAGTCCAACGTAGTCATAGTGTATAATCTTTCAAACATATTGTTGTAGCCTCTTTGCTAATATTAGATATGTATATTTAAAGTGTGTCAATGGGTTTTAGGAATCTTGGTCTATCATTTTCTGGCCCATGAATCAGAAAGATGGGACTTTAAATTCAGCCTCAGATACTTACTCCCTGTGTGACCCTGGCAAGTCATTTAGCCTCTGTTTGACTCAGTTTTCTCATCTGTAAAATGGGGATAGTAATAGCATCTTCCTGCTAGGGTTTTTGTGAGGGTCCAATGAGATATTTGTGAAGTGCTTTGCAAACTTTAAAGCACTACATAATTAGTAGATATCATTAGGCTTATCAAGACCATATGTACGCCATTTGTCATCTACATTTCTTCCTGACCTGAGCCCCACACACTTCTCCAGCCTAATTACTCCCCTTAATGCCTGTTATGGTTCAGCCAAACTGGTCTCCTTATGTTCCCTTTACACTAAACCTTCCATTTCTTTCCTTTGTGCCCATGCCTTTGGACAGGTCGTCCTCTATGCTTGCCACATATTCCCTCTTCACCTTCATTCTAATCTCCTTCAAAGTTGAGCTCAAATACAATGCCAGCAACTGCCCCGACCAAGCACTTTGTGTTTATTTTGCGTATATTTTGTACATTCTTATTCCCTATACCTTTATACAGTGTATGTTACTGCCCTGGTAGAACGTAAGGACAGAAACTTCTCTTCTTTCTTTCTTTCCTTCCTTCCTTCCTTCCTTCCTTCCTTCCTTCCTTCCTTCCTTCCTTCCTTTCTTCCTTCTTCCCTCCCTCCCTCTTCCCTCCCTCTTTTCCTTCCTTCCTTCCTTCCTTCCTTCCTTCCTTCCTTCCTTCCTTCCTCAATGCCTAGCACAGAACCTGGCAGACAGAAGTCGTTCAATAAATGAGTGTTGATTGATTGATTTCCTGATCCCCTCAGTTGTTAGGGCTATCTTCCTTTTTAGATTGCTTTGGGCTATTTTGTACATTTTCTATATCTGTTGTATCTAACTCTTGTGGTGCATGCTTTATCTCCTCTATGCAATAATAGCTCGATTCGTTGTTGTCTTTATATTCCCCAATGCCTTTGTTTCATGGATTTGTGTGGCCAAAGAATTTACCTCCAAGTGGGCAAACAGCTAGAGATGATTGATACTTAACTTGTCTGCAATGAATAAAAAAATAGGGCAATGGAGAGATGCATGGCCATTGGGAACAGCCTTCATAGCTAACAAACAAGGGATTGCAAAGATGAGCTAGAGTAAAATATATCCTTGAAGGTTCATATATTAGAAAAAGAAAATGGGCTAGTAGAATGGGGGGAGGAAACATAAGGAATAACTGTGAACACTCCTACTGGTCTCCTCAAGATGTCAAGAGAACTTGGGGAAGGTTCCCAACACATTGAGAGACCTCCCTGTGGCTAACATATGGAAAGATGCAGAGAAGATTCTTCCAGGAAGGTTAAGTATGGATGGGCTGCAATCTACTCTATTGGAGAATTGGAACACTCTCATCTATGAGATGACATATCTGTTTGAGGATTTGGGCGTCCCCATCATCTGACAAAATGGCTTGTACATTCCTGTTTGTTGAATTAAAGTGAATTGGACTGAGCAAACATTTCATTGTGTGTGTCTTCAACAGTGTTCTCCTGAATAATACATGGGTAGAGTCAGGAACCACCCACACGACAAGTACAAAGTCACCTGGATTAAAATCTAGAACACTGGGATGAATTTAATAAGATAAAATTTAATAAGTATAAATGCAATGTCTTAGACTAAGGTTAAAAGAAACAGATTCACAAAGACAAGATGGCGGAGGTGTGGTTTGATAGTAGTTCATCCGAACGGTCTCTAGGGGTGTCAGTGGAACAGCTGAATACGATTGAATCATGTAGTCTGTAGTATGGCAGCCCCCAAATACTAGTCTTAGAGAACATAAGAAGCATAACACTCAGGAGGGAGGATATGAAACAACAGCGCATCCCTTAAACCTTAAAGCCCAAGAACACCTTTTTGGGATATCATCCAAGGAAATTCTTGTTCCTGCATGAATTGGCCTAGATATCCTTTGGGTACTTTCCCTTGCCAAGATTCTCAGAGGGTCCACACCAACAGAATGACTGATTCTTGAAACACTGAAATACTTGGTGATGATGCTGATGAAGACCATTTGTCCAGCCTGGAAATGCTGCTCCCCTGGCTTCAGGAGCCCTTTCCCACTGTGCTGATTCTCTCACCACAGTAAGATGTCCATACATATGCAGCCCCAGCTCCCCATCATACCTTTAAACACAAATCTGCTGTTTTCAAACCCAATTAGAAGCAGGTAATTACCTGTGGGAAGCAGGGATTTGAATTGTCTACTGGATCGACACTGGGAGTCTACAAGCCAGTCTTCTCTAGTTATCAATAAAGGGTTACAACAAAATCATTATCCGGTTGTGTGTTCCATTTAATCTATCATTTCCCCAGTCCAGTGCTGAAAACAACAATAGAAATCTCTTTAAGATAACATCTGGCAGGGGATGATGTGTCTGGGGCGGGGTGGGTAACATCCAGAGATGCCAGCTACCCTGTGGCAGTGCAGCCCAGCTCTCTGTGAAGGAGGATGGAAGAGGAAAAAAAATTGCTTTGCCAGGAAGAGCAAAAAAATTGATTTCCAAGGAACATGAAGCCATAACTATTGTATATGTGGGAAATGAACAACCAAGGGTTCCCCTGGGGGGTTGCTAGTTGTGTGGAGGTGCTTACTCAAGCTGGAGCCATGCTGTGCTGCAGTGTCAGCATGGTGTTTTTCCAATGGCAGGAACTCCTGTTGGCAGGGCCGTTCCCTTTGGTCCTTTCCATCTTGGCACCTACTCCCCCATTTTATTTCTTCCTCTAAACAGATACATAATCGCAGCAGTCAGGTGGGCAGACAATGCCAAGTTGCCTTCAGTGTCTCTCAGGGAAACTTGTTACCATTCTGGGGCTTTCAGGAGAAAGCAATCGCCTAGAGACCTGGGGTCCTGGGGGGTTTTCCTGGGCTGTGTTGTGGAGGGCATTCGAACCTGATGTGTCCTGAAACAGGCCTGCCCCTCAGGATACGTATTACACTTTGTGTAGGGTGGCCCCCAAGATGGTCATCACTTACATCTCTTGTGTCTTTTATACCATATCTTGAATATATTAGCCAAAACTTGAAGCCAGATATTTTTACTCCCAGTTTTGTGCTCTTTAAAGCCCACCCCCACCATATCCTGCCACCAAATCTTGGGTGTTCTCACTATCCACTTTTGAACTGGGAAGCTTTCGCTTTTAGAGTAAGCATGCTATGACTACACAGGAGCCAGACTCTTACAAGGCTTAAACCCCACCCTAGGAATAATTCTGGCACTTGGGGAGTCAGGGCCATTCATTCCAGCAAACCCTGCTAATGTAAACATAATGGCTGACTTCACACATTTTTTTCTAGTTGAATAATTCAGTCAATCACTATGGCCCTTGGCCAACATGGGGCCAGACGACTGGAGCAGAGGGTTGTCACTCTTTTTTTCTCCATGGAATCCATGTTTTGGATGTCTTGTGATGTCCCTGGTAACATAGGAGCATGAACATATCTCAACACTTTGACACTTTGCAAAATAACTAATTTATTTCCTTGTGGGGAGTTCAGCATCAGATAAGACTTGCTTTTTTTTGCCTAATCATCCTTTTGGAAATAGAAAAAGCCTTAGAGATTGACTCATCCCCTTTATTTTATAGATCATAAGAGGTCAAGTGTGTCTCCCAAGGTCACAAGATAAAAATGAGCAAAGCCAGAATTCAGGTCCAGATCTTCAGACTTCAAACACAACCCTGTTTCCATCATGCTACACTGCCGTCCAAATAATATACCCACTACCATTAGTGTTATAGTGTTATTTTTGTAGCATCTTAAAGTTCTGGAAGGTGAACAAAAGTTAAGAGCTCATCTGGTCCAAACTCTCAATAAATGAATGAATGAATGAATGAGTAAATGAAAGAATAAAAATTAAAATATCAATTAAGCACTTGCTAGGTTACAAGCACTGACAGGAATGGCAGAAAAGAAATATAATCCCTATTTTTAAGGAGCTCGAATTCTAATGGGGGAGACAATACATATAGCAAGAATCAATTATGGGGCAGATGGAGAAGCCCAGTGGTCACTAGGGCACAGCAGCAAGGTTGATGATAATTAATTTTTTTCAATGTTATTTCTGCTGATAAAAATCATATATATCCCTAACCATTTAATTACCAAAGTGTTTGATGGCAAAGACTTTATTTCTTTGCTTTCAGTAGCTATATTTGGAAGGGAGGAATGAGGGAGGAGCTTTAAAGGCAGTTGAATGGGGTCTCTTCATGGCCTTCTCATCCAGGTAGTGGCTGGGGCAAACTGGATTAGAAGCAGGTCTGTTTACCTGAGGGGTACATATTCCAGGGATATTTGGGCAGATGGTTTGGGTTGCCTCCACAGACGTTTGAAGAAGGGTGGTGGTCAAGTAGAGGCTATGATTGGACCTCGCTGGCATATTCCTTCCCCTGCCCTTCCCTCAGGGTGCCTTCATGCTTAGTTAGACTGACTTAGCTGCATATGGTAGGCGACTGGTGGCGGTGTTGTTCAGGGTGGCAGGGTCTGCTACCAGTAGAGCTTTGCCCCTAGGCAGTGGTCACAGGGTCTTGAAGCTTCACATCCCAGAAAAATGATCATCTGGCCCCTGTTTCAATACTTCCCGGGCCTCAACACCCCACAAGGCATTTGATTCTGCCTTTGATAACACATAACGAGTTAGTAGAATTTTCTTTATATCGATCTGAAACCCGCCTCCCTATAATTTCTACCAGTTGTTTCTAGGCCACAAAGTCATAAATCTAGAAGGCATTTAGCCCAATAATCCCTTTTACCCATGAGTAAAAAGAATTCCAAAGAAGTCAAGGGAACCGTCCAAGGTTCTCACACAGGTAAAAATCACCAGAGGATATGAGCCAAAGCCTTTGATTCCAGAGCCAGTAAGGGCTCTTTCTACTCCATCACATTGATAGCTGTTCAAATTTTGAAGGCAGCTAGCTTGTCTTTGCCCCCCACCTCCAAGTTCTCTACTAAGGATAAATATGCCAGTTTCTTCAGCTATTCTTTATATGACCGAGTTCTGAGAGTGTTCTTTATATCCTTGTCACTTTGCCTTGGATAAGTCCTGCCTTTTTAACGTGGTCCAGATCAACTTTTATTTTCCTTAGAGAGGCAGCAAGGAACAGTGGATTGAGGGCTGACCTGGGACTCAGATTCAAGCCCGTCTCCTGACAGAGACTGTATTCTTTCGTTGTATCTACAGCTCTTAGCACAGTGTCTGGAAACTAGTAGTTGCTTAATAAATGTCTTTTGACTAACTATAGTAATTATCTGACTCTGGGCAAGCTTCTTGTGCCCTCCAGTGACTCTTTATGACTTAATTTACAGAAGAATTGCTGATCTATGTTGTTGGGAGCAAAATTAAACAAATAAAATAATCATTTCTCCATCCATATTCTGAAAGTATGTGCCCCCTTCTCCCCATAAATTATTTTTAAAGACACATCTAGGAAGCTAGTACTATAGAGCATACCAGACAAAGCACTGGTATCTTCCTCTTGAGGAGTGGGGGACAAGAAAACAAAAACAAAGAAAAAACTAAGATTTCATTTGTAGCCTGGGTAAAAAGACTTATCAATGTAGTATGCTGAATCATTTCTAGTTTCCATGACTATTTAGTAGCAATTCAGAGAATGGACTGGAATATATTGATTTCTAAAATGGTTAGAATTACTCTGGGTTCAGTTTCTGGCAGACTTTAGCAGTGAGGCTGTGATTTTTTGTAAGTTTATGAGATTTCTCCATGCGGTGAGTTCTTGGTCCCTTGTATATAAATTCTACAAAAACTCTAGCTACAACATGATTTCATTCTAGGAGCCTTCTACATGACCCGGAAAGTCCAACTGGAAAAATAAGGGCTGGGCCCATCTTGTGCTACGAGGAATAAGGAGTGGAGTAAAGCAGAACCTAATATCACTTCATCAAAGTGTGTTACAAATTTCAGTTCAGTTACAACTGTGGTTAATTTTTACTCCTATCCCACAAATACCATTACATTACGGGGTTAATTTTCTTTTACTAGAGGCACTGCCAAATCTGGCCTAACACCATGAGCAGGTGAGGACAATTTGAAAATTCATGAGTAGTGTTTCCCATGTAATTTAATTCCCAAGGCTAATCGATTTCTCTGTTCCCTTGAGCAATCGTGTGTTACCTTAATCTTCATCCAGCATAGCAATATCTCTTTAAAATATATTTAAAACTGTAGATTTGTTCATCTGAAAATTAATTGACCCACTATTTTGATTCAACATGGTACAGTTAGCTAGAAACCAGATACAACATATATCCTGATGTCATTAAGGAAACACTAGGTGTTATTAATATCAGTGATTTCCTTAGGAAGTTATCTTGGGGTGGAGAGTGTGGAACAGTAGCCTAAAGTTTGTGCTAGAAGAACCCTTCTGGCATGTAAGACCTTAGGGAAACTTTTGAGACCTCTCATTTTTCTGGATCACTGTCCCTACCAAAGCGATCCAGGAACTTCACTATCCAATACTCAACAACAGCAGTTATCAATTCTGCTTATAATGATTTGGGTTCAAAACATGAACTTTAAAAATTTACCTGTTACTAGAAATAGATTTTAGTCCATAGGAAGTAGTGGCATCACCCAAGAAGCAACTCTCCCCAGGTGATCTGGGGAGTCTCTATAAAGGAAGAAAGGAAATGAACACTTATTAAGTGCCTGCTGTATGCCTGGCACTGTGCAAAGTGCTTTACAAATGTTACCTCCTTTGATTCTCATACCAACCCTTGCAAGGTAGTTTCTATTGTTGTTGGTTATTGTTTTCAGTCATGACTGACTCTTTGTGATTCCATTTGGGGTTTTCTTGGCAAAGAATACTAGCATGGCCTGGCATTTTCTTCTCCAGCTCATTTTACATATGAGATGACTGAGGCAAACAGGGTTAAGTGACTTGCCCAGGGTCACACAGCTAGTAAGTGTCTGAGGTTGGATTTGAACTTGGGAAGATGAGTTGTTCTGACTCAAGGTCACTTAGCTGTCCCCAGTTCTATTTTACTCATGAAGAAATTGAGGCTTAGAGAGATTAAGTAAATTCTCTATGTTTACAGAGTTAGAGTCAGAGCTGGAATTTTAACTCGGGCCTCACAATCCTCTGCCTCTACCAGACCATGCTCCCTATGCACAGGGAGTTGAGTTACAGCCCAGACTTGCCACAGAACTAATTCAAAGGTGACTTTGAAAAAGAAATCCTGATTTTTAGTCAATGCTTTATTATTCTTTTCCAGTTCTCCTAAAATTAAAAGGCAAAAGTATAATAAGTTCTTCTGTAAGAGAGAATATTCTCTGAAGAAGGTAAACAAGAAAAAGGTCACATCAATAGAGGACACAATTTGTGGTTAAAGAATATTAGATTTTGGGGGTGGAATGCCCGCCCCACCCTGAGCATTAGTATTATTGGTGGTTCTCACTGTCATTGACCAAGGGGAAACAGGAGTCCTACTGCATTAGCCCCTGCCTTGCCATTAGAGAAAACACGGAGTGGATGCATAATGAGAAGAGCTGGTTCTCTTTCTCTCATCCAACTTCTAAGCAAAGAATGATAAAGCCTGCTAACTCCAGGCTCCCAACACATAGTGCTCCTAGAAAGCCTCTTGGGTTCTTAGAGAAGGGGTGAAATGGAGGCGTTGACTTGAGTCCAGATGTGAAGGAATGAGTGCAGGGCCCCAAAGGTGAATTCATATAGGGACATTTACAAGTAAATCCCTTGAGAGCCTAATGCACCACTGTCGGCACTCTCACTTCAACTACCACCATGCTGATTTCTCTCTGTGGCTGTAAGCTGTTCTTTGTTTTCCCTTGTAGCAATCAGAGAGAGTTGTCACTGAGGCTCATGGACTAAGCTCCATGATATGACAGACCCACGTTGTGTAGCCAAGTGCAGTCAGGGCTTCCAAAACTGCATTCTGTTCCTTCCTCTCTTTTCTTATGGCCAGCCTTGTTAGTACCAGCCCTCTCTCTCACTTGTTCACACTCATCTCTTAAAAGCCACCATTTCTTCTTTGCAATTCATCCTTCAGACAATGGCCGGACTTGTCTTATTTGTACATGTACCTGGTCATATTATTCATCTAGCGGGATATAGAAGGTAAATATATCTAGAACAGGAAGGGACCTTAGGGCTCATTTAGTTCAGTTTCTTGTTCCTCCAAATCATCTGTGACTGGCTCCAAGAAACTGTAGCATGAGCAGTGTCCACACCCCAATAAAAACCATCTCAGCAGATGAGTCAAGCTGTGTTAAAATGAACCAACAAGTCTCAACCCCATTGGTGATTTAGGGGGATGTCTACCCCAAGCATGTGAAGATTTCCTCTGGCAGAATGGGTGGATGAGAAAAAAAAAATCTTGTTCTACCAACCACAAAGGCTGGTGAAGGAAGTATCACGGACCACTTAGAGCTTTCTCAGGTGTCAAAGATGTCAAGGTTGTCCACTAGATCCTGGGCCACCACTAGCTGTCCTGACTTTGTCCTGCCACTGGAAGATGATGGAAGAGAGAGTGAGGCTGAGGACTCTGTGCAACCCTGCCTCACTTAAACCCAATTCATGCACAAGTGAGGACATTACCCTGCGATGTCATTGCTCTTCTTTGGAAAACTAAAAGAAAAAAAAACAGCCACCTAACAAGTCAAGTTTGAACTACTTTGTTTAGTATCACTTAAGACACTCCACAATTGGGTGCCGCCCACTCTTTTTCATCTCATTTTCCTTTCTTCCTTGCATTTCAGCCAAATGGGAATTCTCTCCACTCTCCACATGAGTTCTGGAATTTCCCACTTCAGAATTGTTGGTCATTCCATCGGCCAGGTATCTCCCCTCCTACTAGAATCTGGTTATATGATTCTGTCTAGAGAAGAAGTCCGTCTTCAAAAGATAGACATTTAATAAATATCTTTCAATTGAATCACCTCCTCATACTCGATATAATGTTGGCTTATTACTCTTTACTTTTCATTACCTGGGATGATAGAATCCTCACTTATCTTGGATCACATAAATCTAGACTTTTAGAGGTGGAAGGGGGACCTTAGAGATCCTAGTCTATCCCAATCCCATCACTTTACAAAGGAAGAGACTGACATTTGTAGAGTTAGAACAATTTCCCCAAGGTCATAGAGGTTGTTAGTGGAGAGCTGGCCCCAACCTACATTTCCAGATTTCATACACATTACTCTCCTTTAAGTCTATGGTGCAGCCAAGCTGTCCTTTCTACTGCTTCTCTGATCTTTGGAAGGGATCTTCGATCATAGAGGTCCCTTCTCCCTGACCACTCATTTTACATCCAGCTTTACTGAACTTCTCTCCCTGGAGCATCCACCCCCCCCCCCCCCATGCCAGTTACATTCTCTGACTTGCTCCTGGGGCTTCCATTTTGGCAAGGGCTCCAGGCCAGCCGACCTTTATTTCTCTTCTGGGTGTTTCTAACTTTCCAGATTTTGAAGATATACCCTGATTCCTTTGAATTCCCTTCTCTGTGTTGCTTTCTCTCATTGAAATGTAAACTCCTTGAGGGCGGGAACTCTGTCTCTCTCTTGGTTTTGTCTCCTCAGTGCTTAGCCTGGTGGCTGGCAAATAGTAAGTGCTTAATAAATGCTTATTGCATTGCCTTGTTGCCTTACAGTTGAAGAAACTTAAAGAAATTAAGTGGACTTTTCTGAGTCAATGATAGAGCTGGAATTAGAACCATGTTCTCCTCCAAACCCAGTACTTTTTCTCCCTCCCCTCCCTCGCCACTACTCTTGGTTAGATTTTTCAAAATCAGGGACTATTTCACATTTTTATACTAAGCACCTAGTAAAGTATTTGGCATACTACAGGTGCTTAATAAATGCCAACTGATTAAAGGAACAAAAATGACCTTAAAGCTGCCCTACTGAGAAGTCTAGGTATCTGAGATCATCCTCAGTGGGACAGTTATCAGCAAGAAACTACCCCTGCTAACACAGCAACAGGGCCAGGTATTGGATCTTCTTTGATTTACTCAGGCTGTAGAATGCCCTGGCCTTCTGGAATATCTCAGTTGCAATTTGCAAAACTGCCATCCTTCAGGGCTGAGTACTTTCTGAGAGCTTGGAAAGCAATTCACTCCCTCCCCACAGGAGGGAGAGGGAAGCAGAAATGAAAAAAAAAAATTGAAAACATACAAAATCCTACCCAACAGGAAATCACATTGGAAAGCTGTGAAAATCATTTATCCTTTTGAGGCTAATGGTTTTTAATTTTCTCAGGCCCTGATCTCCCTGGCAACAATTTAAAAGTGCACAAGCTTTCATGAATCAACGTTGGGCACCTCTGAATTTTTAATTAGGTGTCATTGGATTGAAACTTTCCTTTTGATTGTTTCATGGAAAGGGCTTAGCAGTTTAATGATTGCTTTCCTCCTTCCTCACTTCCCTACCCCTACCCCTCCTCTTCAAGTCAATGCAGATTATTGAACACTGTCAGGGGGTCAGGCTGGGAGAGCAGGGAAAGGATGCTTGCCTGGGATGAGGCAATTGGCCAGTCTGCTTCCATTCATGAAAAGCTACCACATGGAGAGGATGAAGTTACTCCAGGCAATGTAATGTAGAGGTTAGGGAACTGAGCCTGGTTCAAATCCTGCCTCAGATACTTACTATATGTGTGACATTGGGCAAATCACTTAACTTTTTTGTGTCTCATTTATAAATGGAGAGATTGGAGTAAAGGACTGTGAAATTCCCTTGCTGCCAGAGCCCCTGGCCAGACTGAGAGGAGAGTCTGGGGTAAGAGCTAACAGCTTTAAGAGCTCAGAATGCAAACAGTCTGGTTCTCCTTTACGATTTGGACGGCCAGTGATGAATCCCAAGCAGAATTCTAACCCAGTGGAGTCTGTATCTTCCTTTTTGGACCAGACATATTCCTGGATGATCTAGATATCAAAGGGTCCTAGATGGACCAGGAACATCTTTGCACCCTGACAGCCAGTAAAGGTCCTTTAGGATCTGATCCCCTTCTTTTGTAAACTGGACCATAACTCAGCAATCTGGGTTTCAACTCTGGCTTTGCAGCTCATTCCCTGTGTGGGCTTCAGCCCGTTACTTATCCTCTCACCCCACTACCCAAGCTTGTGGACTGACCAACTGGGCCTCAGTACCTTGGCTTTAAATCTATGCTCCTTTCATCAGACATGTTCATAGACCTTCAAGGCAATCTGGTCCAACCTTAATGTTTTAACAGATGAAGACAGACCCAGAGATAGGGGAATGATGAGTCTGAGTGACCCCCAAGCATTTCAAGTCACTTATACTGCCTGCTCAGAGGTAGCAGTGACCACCTTGGAAATGTTAATGACTTGATGATGTATTTATCTTTGGGGAGCTATTCCAGGAAGAAAAAAAGGGGTATTTTTATAACTATATAACAAGTAGAGTTTTCCAAATATGGAATGGTCTACCTTGGTACTTATTAACAACTGACATGTATATAGCACTTAACACACATTGTGAGGTATAATCTTGCTCTATGAGGACAGGGGCTTTATCCCCAACACATGGCACAGTGCTTAGAAGGAAGCAGAAGGTTGCTAGGTACACTGGGAACTTAGTTTGTAGGGCAGCAAGGTGGCTCAGTGGATTTAGGAAGATATGAATTCAAATCCAACTTTAGACACTTTACTAGCTACGTGACCTTGGCCTGTTTGCCCCAGTTTCCTCATCTGTAAAGTGAGGGGTTTGGACCCAGAGACCTCTGGAGTCCCTTCCAGCTTTAGAGCTTTGATTTTTATGTAGGGTTAGGAACTGAACTTATGATTTTCTTGTAGTAGGGAACTCACAGGTGGGGAAATTCCTTCTCCCCATGCAGGTTGGCAGTCTCAGAGAGTTGCCTAAGGCTCTGAAATGTGAGGGTATTTGTCCAGCCACACAGCCAGTATGTGTCAGAGGACAGACTTGAACCTGTCTGTCTGGAGGTTAAATCTCTAACCATTGTACCACACGGTTGCTATGATCCTATACCATAGGCGTTTAATAAACACCTGCTGGATTGAACTAAAGTGTTAGTGCCCTTTGTATACTTATTTGTTAATATGTTTGAAAATCCCCTAGAATATAAGCTTCTTGAAGGCAGGGATTGTTTTGTTTTTACCTTGGTATCAGTATCATCTAATACAATGCCAGGTACATAAAACAAGCTGTCCCAAATGTCTTAGTGCAATGCTAAGCTTTTATAACTTAAGGATTTTTTGTGTAATAAATGCTTGTCAAATGAATGTCACAATTTTGCATATTAGGAAACTGAGGTACAGTTAATGATTTACTTGTGGTTGCACAGATAGTGAGTGATAAAAGCATTTTTTTTTTATATAAGCAATTGGGGTTAAGTAACTTGCTCAAGGTTACACGGCTAGTCATTATTTATGCGTGGGTGCTCATTTTCTGAGGCCGGATCTGATCTCGGGTCATCCAAACTCCGAGGCCGGCACTCTTACTCACTGCGCCACCTAGCCGCCCCTTTAGGGCAATTAGGGTTAAGTAACTTGCCCAAGGTTACACGGCTAGGTTTTTGTTTGTGCGGATTAAGTGTCTGAGGCCGGCTCCGAACTCAGGTCCTTCTGATTCCAGGGCCGGGGCTCTATTCACTGCGCCACCTAGCCTCCCCTGATAAAAGCATTTTTAAAGACAGGTTTCCTGACTCCAAGTTGAGGGCTCAGTCCCCAGAGGGATTACTCACCTTGTCGAGTCCCCATGACCAGAGTTGTATAAGCGGGAGCAGTAGAACTATGTGTCAAGGAATGTTGTAGAGGAAATGGTCAGAGAGGTCCTTCCCAGCTCTGAGATTCTGTGGGAAAAAAAAAAAAACAAAACTCACTTCAGTCTAGTTGGGTATTTTTTTGCCTGCTAAATAGTGATGCCTTGCAGTCACCCTAAATCCCTGTCATTACATCTGATACAGTAGATTAATAAACCTAATTACACATTGAATAGCAGCTAAGTTAATGTGTGGCCCTGTTTGCTTCTTGGCTAGACCGATCACTGAGCCTATAACTTTAGGAAACAGAGCCTTATTCAATATTCAGATCACTGGGACCAGGGCAAACTTAGGGGTGCAAGGACTCTCTTCAGATGTCCAGAGGGTTGGCATGTGGAAGGAGCCAACTTATTCTGCTGAGGTCTGGATGGAAGTGGGAAGGTTTAGCCTGGAGAAAAGGAAACGCAGCAGGGCATGATAGCTGCCCTCCATTGAAGAGGTCTGATTGAACCTCTCCTTAATTGGAAGGGCCATCACGTGTGAATGAGAAGAAATATATTTACCTTACATCTCCCAGAGGGTCAGCAACAAGGATCAGAGGGATAAGGAGGATCTCTGGAGTCAGATGACATCAGATTTGATGCCTTTTACCTGTGTGATTTCAGCAAATCACAACTATTCTGGGCCTCATATTCCTTATATGTCTAATGAGGGGGTGCGGTGGGGGGCTAGTGGCTAGAACATATTCCAAGAACTGGGCTGAGGACTGGGAGTGTTATAAGCAAGACAGGTCCTGACCTCAAGGCGTTTGAGATTTAGCGGGAGGAAGACGTCACCTAAAAGGGGAGCTGGGAAGCAGGAGTGGGGAGGAGACAGCGGCTTTTCTCACTTAATTCCAAATCCTTTTCCAGGATTCATAGCCTACTAGCATTTGTTTCCTCATAGTCACTCCCGCACTGACTCTTACTTTTCTTCATTTTTGCCAGTCTAACAGAACAGGAGTGTGAAGTAAAACCCAAGAGTTGTTTCAGTGTACAGAAGGGAGCTTGGTGTTGCAGTGGAGAGAGCACTGGGCCTGGAGTCAAGAAGACTTGAGTTCAAATCCAGCCTCAGACACTTACTAGTTGTATGACCTTGGACAAGTCATTTAACTTTATTCAGCCTCTGTAAAATAACAGCACTTACCTCCCAGGATGGTAGTGAGGATAAAAGGAGATGATTGTAAAGTGCTTTGCTAACCTTCAAGCAATATAAAAATGCTAGCTATCACGACGACTACTGTTGTCACTACCACCACCACTACTATTGCTATTATTACTAATACTATTGCTGCTGCAACTGCTACTATTACTAATGAGCTAAGACTCAAATGAAATTCCACAGGCATCCTGGACTCCTGGGCAGTATACCTCTTTTAAGAATCATGTTTTTTTTTTTTAAAGACAAAAAATAAAACACATAGAATTACAAAAGAAATCAATGTAATAAATATAAATATAAACCAATACAAAACCACAAAGGAAACCAACTAAATTGACATGCTGTTGTTGAAAAAGTTATTAAAAAACAACAACAACAAAGACAAAATCATAGCCCCCTGGCTAAGGACTTGTTCCACAGTCTACTTTCCATACAAATGCCAAAATAGTGGTACATGAGTTCACCATGTCCTTTTCTTGCTCCAAACCCTTCAGGGACTCCCTAGTACAACAGGAGTCAAATAGAGACTCCTCAACCTCATGCACAGGGCCCACCATGATCTGGATCCTTTCTACCTTGGAACACTTGCTTCTCATGACTACTCTCCACGTTCTAGCCAAACTGGGTTAAAAGCCGCTTTTCTTCCTTGAAGGCTAAGCTTAGGTAACACCTCTTCCATAAAGCCTTCCCAAATACCCCAAACTGTTCGTTTTCTTCCTCTCCCCATTTTACTTGGCCAGGATTTGAACCTGAGTATGGCTGATTCTTGGCCCACCACTCTACAGTTTTTGCTGTATCTTTCCTTTAGGTTTTTTGTTGTTTTGTCGTTTGTGTTTTCCTCTGGACCTCAGTTGTTCCATCTGTAAAAACAAAGGGTTTGGAACAGATGCTCTCTCAAGCTCCTTTTGTCTCTAAACGACATGATTCCACAACTTTATTTCTTGGACAATCAAGGGGAAAATTCTTAAGGAAAAAATATCATCCTTCTGAATTCTCCTCATTTTCCTCCAAGCCTTCACATCTCTAGTCTTGGGGACAACTTAATTGCACTCGGTGCTGTCCATGCAGAACGCTATATCTTCCAAGCTCCTCTTGCACCTCTCACTTGCATTTACAATTTCCCAAGAGAAATCTCTAAGCTGTAGTGAAAGCTGTGCATAAGGAAAAAGGCCAATTTGAAAACTGGAGCTCTTCAAAGTTGAATAATTCCAAGCTGAGAAAGACAAGGTATTGATGCAGTGGAAGCTGAGGACAGACAACAGAAAGGCTGTGCAAGCTGGGCCCTGGAAACGAGCCTCTGATTGCAGCGATGCCAAAGAAGGCTCTCTCCATCACCTCCTGTCTCAAGCCCAAGCACGGCATTCTTTGCCCAGAATGCTTCAGTCTGAGTTCCATTCTCCTCCTGATGGCTTCTCCTTCTGGTGACAACACAAATCAAGCAAGGGCTTGCCTTCCAGGTCTACCTTAGGGTGGAATAGTTGATTATTTCACTTCTTGGGGCCATCTTTTACAGAAAATGAAGGCCTAGAGACTCATCTATTCCCCAGGCAAAGGGGCTGTACCAAGAGGGTTACAGAAAATAGAGTCTGGGATAAATTATCCCAGGTCACAAGGTTTACAAACCGAAAGGGTCTTAGGGATCATCTCACTTTACAGATAAAGAACTGAAGCATGGAGGAATCAGATGTCATGTTACAGTTTCATAGTCTAGAACTGGAAGGGACCTCAAAGGCCATGTAATCCAAGCTTATAATTTTATAGATAAAGATACTGAGACCCAAAGAAGTCAAGAGTCTTTTACAAGATAACACAAGAACTAAGGGGCAGAGACAGCATTCCAGCACAGATCTGACTTCAAATCCCCAGCTCTCTCCACTAACTCACACCACCTCCATATTACAATTTACTTGCAAAATGAACTTTTAAACATGAGATTTTGAAGGAGGTAGAGAGGGACAGAAAGCTAGATTTGGAGTTAGGACAAGGTGGGTTAGAATTAGTCTGCAGTTGCTTTCTAGTTTTGAGACATCAGACAGGCCACTTTAGATCTCTAAGCCTCTGTTTCCTTATGAATGAAATAGCGCTAATAACATTTGTCCTACAGTTGTTGTAGAGGTCCTCAGTGAAATAGCTCATGTAAAGCACTTGGTAATTCTTAGCATATTTCATAAATGCCAACAGCCTGTCTTTGGTTCATTCTTCTGATAAGTCATATTAGGACATTGTTTACCAAACCTTCCTAACTGTCTGTTAGACTAGAAGATCCATGAGGGCAGAAATCATGATTGTTCTACATGTTTTGAGTTGACAGGGACAACCCTAGAGTTAGTGAGAATACATGACAGAATTTTTCTTTTTAAATAAAGAGATGAAAGGCTGTTAGCAAAATGCAGGTTCCCAAAGTCCCCATCCAGCAGGAGAGTTTTCTGCACGAAGAGCCCCCAGACAGCTCTAACAAGGGCCACGACTTAATAACCTAACTTTGTGGTGAGGACTTACAGTATCTTCTCAATGTCCCTATCGTGTATTCAGTCGGATTGAAAATCATCTAAAACGTTCTGCTCGGGAGTGTTAATTCGATCTTTTGTCATCGACTTTAGCAAGAAATGCAAGAATAACAATTTACTTGGAAAACAGTTTGAGAAAGAAGCTGTGGTTTACACAAGACCATCTCTAGCCCCTTCTTGTGCATTTTTTTTTTCACAGACCTGAGCAGAGCAACAAATGTTTGCTTATCCAAACAGAAGACAGTTCTGGATGATGCCCACAGGTTTGAAGAAACCTCTCACTCCTGGGAGGAAGCTGCACATTTATTCAACACTTCAGCCCAACCAGCACTGTGGTAGTGTAGTGTAATGGATAGGATACTGGACTTGGAGTCAGGAAGACCTGAATTCAAATCCTACCTCAGTTGTTGAGTTGTTTTTGGCCCTGTCTAACCCTTCATGACTCCAATTGGGTTTTCTTGACAAATAGACTGGAGGGGTTTGCCATTTCCCTCTCCAGCTCATTTGGCAGATGAGGAAAGTGAGGCAAACAGGGTGAAGTGAGTTGTACAAGGTCACGTAGCTAGTGAGTGCCTGAGGCTGGATTTGAACTCAGGCTTTCCTGACTCCAGGCCCCGTGTGCCACCCAGATGCCCTTGAGAGTTGTGTGACCTCGGGCAAATCCTTTATTCTCTGTACCTCAATATTTACTTTGTACCACATTTTTTTCATCTATAAAATGGGCTAGATGATGCCTAGATTCCTGTCAGGTCTAGATTTGTGATTTTTATGTATAAGGACCTGTGTAAGGTGCTATGGATACAAACATAAAAAGATCACTCAGGGCATGTTCACAGCCATCAATATCAGAAGGGAAAAGGACTGCAGAAGCAACTGGATTCAACTTCCTTGTTTTATGGATGAGGAAAGTGAAGATCAGGAAAGCAAAGTGGTTCCCAGGGTCAGACAGGTTCCAAGTAGAATCGTCAGGATTGGAACTCAGGTTTTGTGGCTGAAAATTTGGCGCCTTCCCTACTGCTCCATGCTACCCTCTCATTAAGGGAACAGACATTCCTACAGACCATTTTCAGAGGAAAAGTATTTGAACATTTCCCCCCATATTATGGTTATAAAATGGTGAAGTTACACAGTCAGTCAACAAGCATTTATTAAATGCTTACTATGTGCCAGGCACTGTGCTGATGGCATGTTCTATGAAGTTCTACAATTCCTATAGATGTGGTCCTAGCTTCCCAGACATTGGCCAAATAGACTCCGGCATCCTAAGGTCAACAATGTCTCTGTGCTTGTTCCAACATCCGAGGCCCCCTGAATTCACATGGAAAATTCAGCATCTGTGACACCTTGTGGTTTTGGGCTCACCTGTAGGTCATATGTTTCTGGACTCAAACCATAGAAATATGGAGAAGTTAGGGAAATAATTTGTCTGTTGTCACAGGAAGAGTGATCTTATCAAAAATCTCCCCATGGCAGACTCATCACCATGTGCGCTCTCTCTCTCTCTCTCTCTCTCTCTCTCTCTCTCTCTCTCTCTCTCTCTCTCTCTTTCTCTCCCCCCCTCCCCCATCTCTCTTTCTGATATTTGTTTAATGGAGTTCAACTTCTAGGCACCATAATGTCCAACGCCTAGTTTATAAAGTCCATCCCCCAATATTCTGGGGCAAGCAGGTTAGAAAGCCTGGTGGAAGAGTCAGGAAGTATCTCCCCGATTTTCTATCAGCTCTGATAGCTACAAGCAAGCTTTTTCTAGGATATCAAAACCAACTATTCAGGTTAAGAAATTCGATAGGAATTTGAGGTTGCCCAAAGCAGATTGTACAACTAACTAGATTCCCTTCTGTTCTACATCTTGGAAAACAAAGTGTGTGGGATGAATAGGGATAGGAAATGAGGAACACCATTAGGATATTTTCCTTGAGGAGAGTAAACAGTGAGAAATCTGGAGAACAGGATGGAAGTGGAGATATTTAGCTGGAAGAAAAGAGGACTTAATGGGCATAATCACTGCCTTCAAATACATGAAGGGGGATTACATGGGAAGTGGAGATCAAATTTGTTCTGCTTGGCCCCAGAGGGGAAAACTAGGAGGAAAGAATGAAAATTACAGAGAGCAGTTGGAGACTTGTTGGAGAGATGAACGTCTTTCAAATGAATGATCTAGGGGTGGCAGTGCCTCCCTGGAGAGGCCCAGGTTTGGCTCCCCAGCAGTGGAGGGATTCAAGTGGAAATTTGATGACCATGTGTCAGGAGTGCTAGAGAGGGGGTGTTTGTTCAAGTACAGATGGTAGGAGGCACACTCTAAGCTGTCTTCCAACTATGAGATTCTGTAAAGCCAAGAAAGCTAGTTTAAGTCAAAAGGAGGGCAGTCTTACCTTGCACATCAGGAAATCAATGTCTGCTGGAAGCATTACCCCAAAAAAGGATAGAAATGGAAAGTAGAATTAACTTCTGGTATTCAGAGGATGTAAAGTATTACCTTTGGAAGGGGCCTTATTGATTATTTGATCCAATTTCCCCCCTTTCCCCCATATACCCCCTTTTTCAGATCGAAAAATTAAGAGTCAGGAGTGGCTAGGTGGCACAGTGAATAGAGCACCAGCCCTGGAGTCAGGATTACCTGAGTTCAAATCCAGCCTCAGACACTTGACACACTAGCCATGTGACCTTGGGCAAGTGACTTAACCACAATTGCCCTCCTAAAAGCTAAAAAAAAAAAACAACAAAAAACTGAATCAGAAAGATTAAGGCACTTTTCCAAAGTCATATAGCTAGTAAGTGGCAAAATCAGATCTTTTTTTTTGGGGGGGGGGCAGAAAGCAGGGATAGAAGGCAATCAGAGTTAAGTGACTTGCCCAAAATGGCTAGTAAGTGTCTGAGGCTGGGTTTGAACTCAAGTCCTCCTGACTCCAGGGCTGGTGCTCTATTCACCGTGCCTCCTAGCTACCTCAAAACCAGATCTTTCAACATCAAGTCAAAAGATTTGGTGCCTCTTTTTCCTCCTCCTCCTCCTCCTCTTTCTTCTTCTTCTTCTTCTTCTTCTTCTTCTTCTTCTTCTTCTTCTTCTTCTTCTTCTTCTTCTTCTTCTTCTTCTTCTTCTTCTTCTCCTTCTTCTTCTTCTTCTTCTCCTCTCCTTCTTCTTCTCTTCTCTTCTTCTTTCTTCTTCTTCTTCTTCTTCTTCTTCTTCTTCTTCTTCTCCTCCTCCTCCTCCTCCTCCTCCTTTTATTCCTCCTCCTCCTCCTCCTCCTCCTCCTCCTCCTTCTTCTTCTTCTTCTCTTCTCCTCCTCCTCCTTCTTCTTCTTCTCCTCCTCCTCCTCCTCCTCCTCCTTCTTCTTCTTCTTCTTCTTCTTCTTCTTCTTCTTCTTCTTCTTCTTCTTCTTCTTCTTCTCCTCCTCCTCCTCCTCCTCCTTTTATTCCTCCTCCTCCTCTTACTTCTTCCTTCTCTTGCACCTCCTCTTCCTCTTCTTTCTCTTTTTCCTCCTCCTCTTATTCTTCCTCCAGTCCCTTGCGTCTGTGGTTACATCAATATGAGGAACTCAACATAGGGGTCTGCCTAACAATACAAATCATCCATTGCTCTAGATTTCTATTCTTTGAGTTTTCTGGAGGCACTGACAGGTCAGTTCACTTCCCGATAGACACAGTCAGCATGTGACAAAGATAGGTCTTCCTGACTCCGAGGCTGCCCTTCCATCCACTCTGCTTCCCTAACTCTCACTTTATGGACTCATAGGGTTATAGATTAAGACCTGGAAGAGATCTCAGAGATCAGCTCACCTGATGACCTCATTTTCTTGAGCTTCTGTTGTGAGGCTCAAATGGGACCTTTGTGAACACTGGGAAGCACTTCTGGCTCTGGGAGCTCACGATTTCATAGCCCTAAGTGCACAGTTAGGGGAGTCAAGGTTTGGGGTGAATTATAAAATGATTTTTCTTCCATTTCTCATTTAAAAAAATTTCCCTCCTTCTCTATACAACATCTGTGCTGATTTCACTCCATTTCTACAGGTTGGCTCATGAGTTCTGAGAATGCCTCCTTACCAGAAGCAGGTTTCTCTCATTTCCTGACTCCTAATCTAATAGGAAAGTCTAAATTTTCTGGCTGCCTCAGTCTGGAGAAGCAGGGGTTGGAGGGGGAGGGGAGGTTAAGATCAATCATTTCATTTTAAATAACATCTGCAGAAAAGATGGCATGAAAGAAGGCTGGGG
>WOXC01001660.1:0-36644 GCA_011680675.1 Gymnobelideus leadbeateri
GAATGTGCTCCCCCCACCCCAGGGGCGTTTTTGATGAAGGTGGGAGAAGCCCTCTTTTACAATAGCGTGCTGTTTATCCCAGGGGTAGAAACAGCACCAGAAAGAACACACAGTGCCACTATGCTTCCTGGACCTACTGACCACAATGACCCTGTCAACTGGAATGACCCTGCCAACCAGGATGACCTTGCCAGGGGAGCAAAGCCTGTCTGCAGAGCTCTAAATCTCAGCTCACTTTCTACTGATAGTCCAAAATCATCAAAGGGCAAGTCTGGGTCTTATTTAGAATTCTCATCAAACAAATAAAAAAGGCAAAAGAAGTAATTTTTCGTCTAGGGAGTATATTAAAATCAAAGGCTGAGCAGCCATCCCTCCCTGTGCAAGGCAGGGAAGGGAGCCATAGTGCACAAAGCCCTGGGCCCAGAGTCAGGAAGACCTGAGTTCAAGTGCAGCCTCAGACTCTAACTAGCTGAGTGACCTTGGGCAAGTCACTTACCCTCGGATTCCTCATCCACAAAATGGGGCTGATAATAACAGCCTCCTAGGAGTGCTGTGCAGACCAAATGACATTACCATAGTAAATGTTGGCTATCATTATTATTAATAATAAATATCTCTTGTATTGTACTGAGGACTAGAACAGAACTCACTACAGAAGATAAATAAAGTAAGACAGCTCTGAATTTTGGCAGACTCGCATGTTTTAAAGGGGAAAATAGCAAACAAATAATCAGATGCAAAGACCCACAAAACAGTAACATGAAAAGAGAGTGATGGGGGTGGCTAGGTGGCACAATGAGTAAGAGCCAGCCTGGAGTCGGGAGGACCCGGGACCAGATCCGGCCTCAGAAAACGAGCACCCACATAAATAATGACTGGCCGTGGAACCTTGGGCAAGCTACTTAACCCCAACTGCTTTAAAAAAAAAAAGAGAGAGTGATGAGGCCCAGGGTTTGACCTGTGTCTACACCAGCAAACAGAGAGACGCACCCACACTCCACTCATGCTCAGGTCACACACCTGGTGACTAGAATAAATTCTGAATAAAAATCCAACCCAAATGGCTCTCATCTATTTTTATTAAAATTACAGAAGGGCTAAGTCTCGATTATACACGCGGGGGGCTTGGTTATGTAGCATGCTGGAGGCTGTAAACACCAAAGAAATGAGTGTAGTGGGAGAAGGCTAAATGGGAGTGAAGAAGGAGGAGTGTTCAGCTTTCATACATCACCCACAAAAACTCCTCAGCCCTGGAGCCCCTTTTATGAAGGGGAAAAACCCTCCAAAGGAAACTGTGGAGACCTCATCACTGGAAACACTAAAAACCAGATGGTCCAGGGTAGCAGGGAGTATCACAAGGGATCAATCCTTTAGAAGGTGAGGCCGTGACAGGAGGGCCAGCTCAGCTTTCTGCAGCACTCCTCTGAAGGCTTAGGCTCTCCTCGCATTCCTAAATCCTTCCACTCAAAGGACAAAGCAGCAGGCCAACGTGTAGAGAATGCCTGCCTGCTTACTCTGCCCTGTGCAGGGATCTGCCGCATCCACCTTAAAACAAAGCTAGCCATGGCAGCCCACATCAAATAAAAAGCAGGACAAAAATACTCCAAGAGTTTAGAAGAGGAAGTGATTCCCCTGGGCTGGGGGAGCTGCAGAGAATCCACGGAAGGACTCTGGGCTGGCAGCTAGATCCTGGAGGGCGTCTTGCCAGTAGATGGGGAAAGAAAGAAAGCCTTCTAGAAGGCAGAAACAGCATGAGCCTCACAGCAGCATCGTACCCAAGGCGTGTGGGTCCATGAGTGTCTCTGAGCAGAGGCTCGTGGAGCCAGCAGGGAAGCGGCACATGATGTGCAGGACACCTCCGCTGGGGAGAGGGAGGTGGGGGTTTGAGGGGCCTTTCTTCCACCAAGCATCTGACCTTCACGTGCTGGCACCACTCATCTCAATTATCTAGACGTCCTCACCAGCAGCCCTCCCAGCCAGGAGATGAGTCTGGGAAGAGCAGGATATCTGCTTTCTGATTGGTGAACCCCAAGCCCAGAGCGCTCACTGTTTCTGGGGGCTTCCTCCATTCAGGACGCCCTTCCTCCCCACTGACAGGACTTGGTGGGACCTTCTTTCCTCCATGGTTGTCCTCACTCACTAGCACTTAAGCTCCTCAAGCACAAGGACTAGGCTGTTTATTTACATTTGTGACTCCAGAATGAAGGGAGTGTTTAGTATGGGCTTTTTCTACAATTTTGACCCTCCTACAATTCCACCTGCCTCCACAGCTTGACAACTACTTTGCATCGTTCTGGCTTTAACAGAAAAGTTAGTAACAACCGAAGGAAAATGTCAGACAGACACTGGTGCAGACTTGGGGGCGGAGATGCTCATAACCCAAATGATGGGGTGTTTCAGAAAGCCAGAGACTCAGGCATGACATCTTTGGGGACCAAAAGTAAGACATGGCTTTCTGTGCCCTCACTTGTCTCTGGCTCTCATGCAGATGTGTGCATGTGTCCATAAGTGTGCCTTTGGGCACATGTGGGCTCCTGAGGGTTCTGTGAAGAGATGCCTTGGGAGGAAGACACTGGAGCTCACAGCCACACGGTTCTCTTGTGCCCGTGTGGAGAAACAGAAGCCACTCTGGGGGCACCCTTCAGGCTGGTCTGTATCTTAAAGTATCAGGTTCAGCTGTGGACCAGAAAGCCCAAAGAGGAGAATGCCCCGTGCATACAGTCACCTCCAGCATAAACTCCTTGGCCAGTAGAATTAGATCACCGAGGCCATATTCTCTGACAGCTTTAACGGGGGGTCAAATTAAATGTGTCTTTAAAAACATACTTCTCTTTAGTCAATATTAAAAGTTTAGGCCGGCACACGCATGTGTCTGTGCATAAACCTGTCTGTGCATGCATGTGCTCCGTCCTCTCTGGCAGACCTTCATCATGGTATTCTAGGTCAGGGGTCACTTTGTAATCTGGATCATTGGGAAGTAGGCAAGGAAAGACTGGGTGGAAATCCTGGACTTTATATCCAGTCAGAAACACGTATCTCAGATGTCACATGGCAACATTACTCCACCTAACTTAATAACTGAGTTGGCAGCTGCCTCTTTACTCCAGTAAAGACTGGAATGTAGTATAAGAATGTTGAAATGCTCACCTGATAGGCCACATGGAAGCCCACGGGCAGTTTTTAAATAGCATTCCACAGAAGGGCACCTTCAGGTAAATTCTTCAGGGAAGCCAGGGTCTCATTAACACCCTTTCATGCTCTGGAATCAAGCCAACTCCATCCATCCAGGTGCCTTCGGAGATTTTCACATGAACCTGGTGACATGAGTGACCCTTCATCAAAAAGCCCAGAGATTATCTTTAAGACTTGTTACAGCTTCTTGATTAGTTTTTCATCTGTGTCCACTTATTTGCTAAAGATACCAACAAATGTCAATAATGCTCAGAAAACTTTTATATCCAACAAGAACTTCACTGGGAAAATCTGGGTAGATACCTATTCTTTCCAATTTCATCTTAGATCCAGATGTTTCCACCGAATAAGTTTGAAACTTGAAAGGGCAGACATCAAGCTGCCCCTTTTTTTGGCTCAGCACGGACTACTCTGCCACGACAATAAAACAAATCCCCCCTTTCCACAGGAGGCTGATGGCACTGGGGATTCGTCTTCCTCTCTTTCATGCTGCCCTCTCTTCTCCAGCCCACTCACCAGAAGACACTTCACATTCAATTCCCCTGAAAGCTACAAATTTGAAAGGCTAATGGCTTGTTGCAATTTCTGTTACTGGGTTGAACCCAGTCAGTCTCTGTCTGGAGAATCCATTTTTCGGTACAACTTCCTGCCATTAAAAAAAAAAAAAACTGGCAAGAAGGCGAGAAAGAAGGAGTCAAGCTGAGCCCAATCTCTGCAGTGATTTTCCAGGCATACCATTCCTTCTTTGAGACTCAAACCTACACCAAAATATTCCTCTATTGTCCTTTCATGAAATGGAGTAAGCTTTGAATTTGGAGCTCAAGGCCTGAGCCAAGACTCTTCCAACGACCTACTGAATGGTGCACATTTTGGTCAAAGCACAAGGTTGGCCACAGATACCAAAACTTAAAAAGCAAACGCTGATTTGTTACAGCAATGTTGTCATTTCTGGGGAAACCTGATGTGCCAAGTGCCACATCCTAATTAAGCAATAAGACTAACAGAACCATGTTCTGCTGAGATACCAAAATGCCTCTAGGGCCTTGAGGCATTGGAGAAAAAGCCAAATTCTTCAGTGACCTCCGGCCTCCAGCTATTCTGTGGATTTATTGAACTCTCCCCATCAAGTGAAAAGAAATCTTAGAAATTTACTCTGATTCTCTTATGACGTTAGTTAATAATTCATGAACAAAAAATTAAAGAGTAAGACGCAGCTACTGTAATGAAGTTATTCTGACTGAAAAACAATTTCATGGAACTCTTGACATCCCCACAGAATGAGGAACATCTTTCCCCAGAGCACTCTGGAAGCTGCTTTCCTCTTTTGCTGTGTCAGTGGTGGAAGGCTCCCTTCATCCTTGTCAATCTGCCTAATCCAAATCTAACTTTATTAAAAAGCCTAACGAGGAGACTCACTCACGGTGATTCTCACGGTGTTCAAACTCATCCCTGGGAATGAATGGCAGTCACGGCGAATCCCAAGCACTGATCCTGTCAGATTGTAGGGAGGCTTGGCATGTGAGAGAGGAAGCAACATTTGTGAAAGGCGAGGGGTGAATGCACAGCTAGCCGTCTTCATGTGCAACACTGAGAACTGAAAATGTTCATAGGACAAAGAAGCACTAAGGGGGTGAGCCCGATTTGGGGGCATTTAACTAAGGCAGGAAAAGCAACCCTTTGGTGCTGAGGGGGAACTTGTGTGACATCACCCAGAAGGAAGCACCCTGATCGCCTCAAATTCTACCAACTCACTAAGCTGAGGAGAAGCCAGCGATGCTGGGGAAGCAAACAGGACCAGACCCTGCATGGCCACCTGTGACGGTCTCCTTCCCAGGAGCACTGACCACAGGGCCTCTGGCTGGCCCACTCGGTTCATGAAGTGACCAGCCTCCCAACAAGGACCAAAGTCGGGAGACATAGGGAGGAACCAATCATTCCAGTGGGTGATGAGGCCAGGGCATCAGGAAGGGGCCAAAAGAAGCTGTTTTCAAGGCTTTGGACTAACTTCTCATGAACTTTTCCCTGGGATGGATTCCCCAAGTAAGGCCTTTGCCCTGAGAATGGTCTTAAGAAGCTTTGCGTTCCACAGCGGACCAGTCTTTGAAACAGTCAAACTGCCACTGAGGAGAACCAAGGCCACCAGCCCTGATGGCCACATTGGGTGACCATCAGGACACACAACTCACAAACACATCATATAAGGAACTGAAACTGAGTTTTAAAAATTCAGAACAGAAGGTATCTCTAGTCAAAATGGCCACGGCCATTTAATTTTAATACTCATAGTTTGCCTGGAAGTCTAAGAGTAGAGTTGCTTTCTCCTGTTGGGAGTGAGTTATTCCAACAACTCAAAGAGAAGCGTTTATTTACTGTTATGAAGCCAGATGCAATGCAGTGTTTGTGGTGGCAACTGTCACATTTCAGAATACAGCAGCCTCTCACTGTGCGTGCCAATGTTTACTCACATAACCTCTTTCAAACTTTTTTTTTTTAGCACTGAAAAACTGGATTATCAACGAGGTCATGGAGTGAAAATAGATTACCCATGACTGCCCAGCCAAGATGGCTGCTTTGGACCATTGATTCTGTGATCAAATGTCATTTTCTCTGGCTATCCCAGAAAAGGCTGGGAAGTTCAGACAGCAGCATAAAATAAAATGACATATGCAAGTTTCTTTCTCACTTAAACCTAACTTCTAATGACTGCTATTCCTTGTAAATAGCAGGAGGCTAATACAAACCACCATGCTAAAACTGCCAGAAATGCTTTGAAGCTAACATACTCTGCCTCGATACTGCCTTCCATCCACCGCACAGTTCAGATGGCTTTCCAAAGTCCTCTAACTGTACCTTCATCCTCAGGGCCTCACCTCTGCTTTAAACCAACCTACACACCTGGACATTGGCTTGCCAACATATCAGTCTACATTAGCTGTACCTAATACTACAAAGTACAAAACTTGTGCCCCATCTAACACAAACAATAATGCAATCACACTATTTTCCTGAAATCTCCAAGGCCTCTGACTGAGTTCAGCAATAGTTTCTCCAAGACAATGCCACCCTAGAAGACCATCCATTAGACAGAAGCTCTTAACATATGGAGTGCGGGCAGAACTTCTGCCTGACACAAATTCCACAAAAAATAAGGGGAAAATGATGGGTGAATTGGTAGAAAAAAACTGTAAGGCAGTCAATTTTTAATTAAAAAAATCACCCAGCATAGAGAGCGTGATGCTAATGAACCCAAAGTCTCAGGAGACCGCCTGTCTCTCTGCTGGGTTTCACTGCCCCCACCCCTGGTCCTGAAGCACATCTTACCATGGGCCTGGCGCAGGCTCAGGACAGTTTCTTGGGAAGTTTTTTCCCTTCATTATACAGAACTCACCAGGCTGTCATCAGGAAAATTACGCAAGGTGGGCAAAAAAGGAAATTAAGTGTGCAGACGAGCCTCAAAACCCATGACACGGGAGATACCTGGTAATACTTCGTAAATTTCATCCTCACTGGCCTGGCCATTTGCTGGGGGGCTCGTGATCGGGGGTGCGGAGTCAACATCGTCATATAATTGTCCTCTTTCATCGTCATCCTCAGGAATGACATCAGATTCCAGATCTGCAGAGCATAATTTCACAAAGTGTGTTTTTAACAGATGCAAAAGACAAACAAACCCAAACAGATAAAAAAAAATGTACTTTCCCCTAAATAAATCCAGTCCTGAAACTCATTTACAAAGTCTCACCACTCTGTTATCTGAAGCACAGATGAAATAATTCACTTTCAGAAGTGCAAACAAGTGACCCTTGGGTTAACCAATATGGAAAAGGAGCATATTCACAAAAACTGCAAAGGGATTTATTAATCTCATTCTTCGGTCCTTTTCACAGAGATCCTTGTGTGTTAATATAAGCATTTACACATGGAAACCGAAAGTCACTCTGTGCCCATTAAGCATCAAGGAATGCCTTCAAACGACTCGCTTAATCCATTGTTCTTACCTTGTAACACAAATTTCAGCTGGTGGACCCATTCCTCAGCATCTCGGGGAGTGGCCGCTGTGAACTAAGAGAGAAAACAACGGTTGAGTCACCTCTGGAGTGGAAGTGATGGCTAATTCTCGTCCTTTCTTTGCAGGACCATTAGTAATTCTTTTCATGTCTAGTGGTACTTTCCTTGCAAGGATGCTCCTTATAATGTACAGTTAATTTTGACAAATTTACGTAATTGAAGCAGCGGATGATGGATTTGAAACTCTGATCAGCAGCTGGCAGCTGTGCAGAAAAAACCTGCTTCTCTTCATCAATGTCAAAGCCAGGAGTGATGAGCAAAATTTGCCCTTGACAATTAGAAGACACCCATGAATTTCTTTAGACTGCTGGGTACAGTTTTCTTAAAAATGGTCTTGTCAGATACCAACACACTAGCTGACAACTTAATTAACTGGCTTTCAACTGCAATCTCAGATATTTAAAACTTATTAAACTTACATTCCATATTGATGTCTAACTGGAAGATCTGGGGATTGCAGAGCTGATAGGTTCTTTTACCTTGGATTTTCCTCCCACGCCCTTAAATAATACAACCTATATTAACACAGAGATTTTTGATAACTGCATTCTTCTTACTATAGAATTCTTCTAAAAAAATCACAAAGCCCATTAAAATAGAGTAGAAAAATGTTAACACTGATGTGATAGATAATATATTAGCTTGTCCTTACTCAAAAAAGATACCATTTGAACTGATTCTGAATTTTTTAAATTAATTTCTTACTATATGAATGCTTGGTGTAAGCAAACTGGTGCTTTTTTTTTCACCGCCATGGCAGAGAGAGTCGTTTTACCAAAATGTTAATATCTCTATAAATGAAATCAGCACATTTTTATCGACCTAATTTCAAGGCGACATAAAAAGCCCAACCTGATAGATGCGTTTATCAGGAGCTGAGATTTCAAAACAGCAATCTTTCTTTGCATCCTTCCTAAGGGTATTATTCATTCTGACGTTGTAGCCATCTATAGCAAATTCACCTTTCTGTTGTTTGTCTGTGGAAGATAAAACCAAAGTTACAACTTCATTTACAGTACTGCCTTGCAATGCCGGCAGACTTGCTTTGATTTGGATTTTCTTTTCCAGTTCACATACATGCAACTTTATTTTTGCCATTTGGGCCCTGTAATTATAATTATAATTATACACTGGGGGGGTAGAGAACCAGTTTCATTTCTTAACTGGGAAAATGTTTGGGGTTGGGGGTTTTTTGTTTGTTTTTCAAAGATAGCTCTGGGAGTCCCGAGAGAGAGAGGTCTGCAGATGGTGGTCTTACTTAGTCAGAATTGCAAGATTTGACACTTGTATCTGGGGAAAGCTGAGAACTGGAACTTGGAACTTGCTAGACAAGCTCACGATAAATCAGTGTCCCTTTCAGGTTCAGTGAAGCCAGTGGGAAAACCTGTCTAGTTGGAAACTTCCTGAAGTCTTTCATTCTTTCTCTCTCTCCCCTCAAAAAAAAAAAAAAAGAACCCTCTTAAACTACAATGGTCTGAATTGCCTCCTCTCTCCACCTTTTAAAGGAGACAATCATTTTGGCCCGAAAGCTTTAATTCATTCACTAAATGATCAATTTTTACAAATGTAATCAGAAGGAGAATTTTGTATTGGAAACATCAGCTGAGGAGACTCTCAGTAAAAATCCCTGGGTTTTAATTCTGGAGTTAAAGCTGTCCTTTATTCTTTGAAGATACATTCACTTTGGAGGAAACTCTAAAACAATACCCTATTTTTACATTAGCGAAATAACATTACAGTAAATAAATGCAAAATAATGAGAAATCTTTCTTTTGGTCTCTAAGAGGACACTGGGTAGTGCCTGATGTCCAAGTCAATCAACCCTCTGGACTTCTAGACTCCCCTTCTAACAGCACTTCTAATAAATGTAACATTTAAGCATAAGCAAACTACCAAGGTCTCGGTACCTCAGTTTACCTTCCAAACTATAAGCAAGGCTCTGTGACACCAGCTTGATGATAAATATGTAAGGAGAATATCTGTGGAAAACTAAGATAGCACACAACTCTGATAGTGAAATAAGGCTATTGAAACACTTTGTGTTGGGAATATGCAATTGTTAAAAAGGGGATTTTCTCAATGGCATCACCCAGTAACTATTTCCACTTGGCCACTTAGGGGCATTAAGAGGATGGAAGGAGTTAGGGAGAGATGGTGCCTTGTGTTTTCCTTCCATTTACCCCAGCCATGTGGCAGAAAGGGAGAAGGGAATGACATTTTATAGTAAGAAATTTGTCTACAGATAAGCCCAGAAGAACCTGCTAGCTACTTCCCATATCTTTCTACTTGGGATAGACAGATACCATCCCAACCAAGCTACAACAAATCTATTTTGACTTCTTGGGGTGAAAAGAAGGCATGTGATGTTAACTTGAGTTCTAAATAAATGAGGTTTGCCATACTTTGAATGTAAAAAACTTTTAAAATTAACTATCTTTATGGGCACTTTTCCAAAATGCAATTTGTGCTTAACTCTCTTTTACCAGTCAGAGTAATGTAAAAATAATTTGGCTGTCTTGATGATTCAAATTGAAGAAGGTGGGAAAAGTTCCATGATTCTGCCCCAAAATGAGCCCCCTCCCTTCCTTCTGTTGAAGACACCATCATCCTTTAGGTTAGTACCCTGGATTCATAACATCAGAGTCATTCTTGACTCCCCCCTCCCCTCCTTCCACAATATCAATCATACCACGTACTCTCCCAAAATAACTTGTGACTACCAATACTAGTAATCAATGTACCTTAGCAACCAATTATTAGACTCCTGTTTCATTTAAAAGCACTGGAATTTGTAAAATTCTCTAGGTACCACATATATATTCTATGCCTATTCCCCAATCTCTGAAAATTCACAACTTCTATAAAGGCAATAATTGTCAGAATGAAAAAAGAAATGAAAAATTATAATTTAAAAATAGATTTAAAAATATGTTTTAGTACATACTACAGAGCCAGAGAGAGAGGAGAGAGAGAGAGAGAGAGAGAGAGAGAGAGAGAGAGAGAGAGAGAGAGAGAGTGAGTGTAGCAGTAGGGGAGACAGCCTTAGTTCAAGTCCCAGCTCTTAACACTGAGCAAAGTGCTTAACTTCTCAGGCAACTCTTGGATGGTAAGTTACCTGAGGTCCCCACACTGATGTTCTCACGGGCTGAGACCAAACAACAATAATGAAAACTGCTGCCAAGAGAGGAAGTGGGAGACATGCGAGAGAACACACAGTGTGGCATCTAACACCTAGATCAAAGCCCTCACTTCTCAGTGGTGCCAAGCTGGGCATACCACTCCATGCACTAGCTTCCCCTGCTGTGGGAATGAAATCAGAAAGTCTACCCAGAAATGCTTTGCACACAACAAAGCCCCACAAAGATGCCAGGCACTGGCACTGATACCATAACCTGCTACCAGGCAGAATGAGTCTTTCTACTATCAACTTCAAGTGAACATGACATCGTCACCAACACCACAGTGCACCTAACCCACTGTCTGATGGTGGAACATTATTATAACACGCACAGGCTCGACATCCTTTTCTCTGTCACTGGGATCATGTGAGAAAAAGCCGAATTCTTCTGCAATAAATCTGTAAGTGAAAAGAAAGACTTGGAACCCAACAGGGAAACTCAGGAGCTATCAACTCCAGGGCATCCCACATCTTTTTCTTCCTTAGAAGGAGAAAAACAATCTCCGACCCATCTATCTCCAGAGTTCCCTCCCTTCCACCTCCTTTAACCACCAACAAGCACCACATGTGTCCCTTTCCTTTCCTCTGACTCTGTCTCTGCCTTTGTCTTTTCTCTTTTCAGGGGTAAGACTCACATGGATCAAATCCAGCTGTTACCCTGCATTTCACTCCTGTGGGGTGTGTGGGGATGGGATGGGGGGGGGGGCAAAAGAAAAGCTGTGAGGGCAGTCCAGCCATGTCCTTGAAGGCAGCTCCAGAACCCCAGAGTGGGCTTTGTGTACACACCCGCTCCGCCCCCCACCTCCAGCCTTCCACAAGTCATCTGAGGAAGCTTCTTCTGTCATTTTTTTCTCAACTTCTTCCTTCTCACACCTTCTTTTCCCCCGTTAAGATTTTCTGTTTCTGTTCCTTAATGACTTACTTGCAAAAACTAGTCGTGGGTTACCAGCTGCTTGTACAGAGACATAGTGAATGCATGGGGGTGTGTGTGTGTGTAATCTAAACACAGTTATTATGTTCCTCCTATAAGTTCTGAATATCCCTATGCTCATGCAAATGTTTTCAAAGTTTAGCAATTGAAAGATATCTAACACACTCTGCAATGTTTCCTAATAAATTCTGTTATTTATATTTAGGGAGATATTTTCCTCTCTGTGACTGGGTAACTTCCACTGCTGTTAATACGAATTACTAGAGCATAGGAAGAGAAAGCTATGCCCTCGGTCCTGAACTGTACCAGAGAACTTAGACCACCTGCTTAGTCAAAGGTAAATGCAATCAAAGAGAATTTAATATATTTTATTAACTTAAGCAAAATCTCCTTTTTTATTAAAGCAATTTTCAATGAATGATACAGATGAAAACAGTGGTTCCTATGTTAAAATATACTTTGGGTCCCTTTAGTTATACAGTGAGAAAATGTCAAACCATTACCATTTTAATTAAAAACAATAGCCAGGAAGGTTCTTGCTTAGCATGAAAAGTCTGGCAAGTGCTTTCTGGAGACCAAGGATTTTATACCCGCAAGGTCATGCCTTCCCCAGAGCATTGTGGGCCGTTAGTATGAAAGCCAAGGGATTTCTACACTCCACCCTACATTTTCCACTCTAGGCATTCATCTGGTCCCAGAGTGAGACAATGCTGCAGCTGAGAAGGGAAAATGAATGAACGAATGGCTCATGTTGGGGGAGGAAAGCTCCCACTGATTCCTATCCTTTGGCCAATATGGTGCCTGCCTCCAAACTCCAAGTTTATAAGTTATTCATAATATAGACTACAAAGCCATAACCACATGTAGCTACTCTCGAAAAGAAATCAGCATCTCACCATCGGGCAAACCTTCAATCACCTCCCAGACTCCTCTGAACATGTGAGTACTGGTGCTGTCACACATGCACATTGGGGCTGCAGGGTGACCCTGCTCTCTCCCCCCAATTCCCCAGGCTCCCTTCCACGGACAGCATGGTAGAGATGGACAGATGGAGAGTCCCAGCTGGTCTACGTTATGGGAGAGAGCAGCCTGACACACCCTTTCCAGGAGCAATAGCAAAGTCCATTTGATTGGGGGAAAGGTCAATGAACCACACATTTCTTCGTACCACAGACCTCCCTTCACTGAACACCAGCCACCTGGTCCAGAAACACCACCCAGAAGACCTGAATCCAGAATAACCAAAATGAAAAAGGAAATAAAGTACAGTCAAAAGGTGCCAGGTGGGCAGAAACAGGCTCTGACGTTACCAGCCCACAGGGAGCGGCAGAAATGATGTCATCTTGGACACATAAGACGAGCAGAGCAAGGAGACTCGATGTTTAACAAGGATGGGCGGCCCCATTGGAAGGGAAGCTCCTCAAGGGCAGGAAGGTTATCTTCCTTTACATCCCCATTACTCAGAAACAGTACTGATACACTGATTCCCCTCATGTTAAAGGAAGATCTTCAGTATGGGTAGACTCTCTGTGGCCAATTTTGAAAAGTTATGGATAATAAAAGCATAAAATTGGAATGCCTTGAGAGCTGAGAGCAGCATGAAAGAGAGGAAAGAATCACACCCCCATCCCCCATGAAACCATGGCTCCACCCAGCATCACTGCATCCCCCCCCAGGACTCCCTTTCCACTCTTCTCCTTCCCTAATCCCTGGCTCCATCCCTCTCCCCAAATCATGGCTCCATCAAGGTAAACTTGGAGCTTTCTACATGCGAATAAAACCCCTGGAATTAGAGGTGCCCTGACTCCCTGGCTTTGCAGGACGCTAAGAGGACTAGCATTCCACGGCAGAGAGAATTCCATGGGTGCTGCTTCCTCCAGAGGCCATGAACACCATCCTGGGACTGTCTAGCTAGGTCACAAGAAAGCACCTGGCATCACAGTGATGGCCGAACAGAGAACTGTTTTCAGGAAAGATCACAAGGCACCATTTTTACATGGGCTGGCTAACTGGAATAAGGGGGGAGAAGCTGGTGCTTTCACCTGGAATGGAGAGAGGAAGTGGAAGGGACCTCAAGAAACACTGGACCAACTGCAAGGGCACAAATCAGGTGACTTAATTTTCAAATAATTTGTGAAATTTTATGTTTTTACTACTGTTTTCAAAACTTCAATAGAATTTCTACTAAGCTATGCAATGATTTCTATATCAAATGATGTGTACAATTTGAAGCTAAACTCTGAAGAAAAGAGTTCAATGACAATCTGTGTCCCAAAATCTTGAAAAGGCTGCCAAGCCAAAAAAAAAAAAAAAAACCCTCCAATTTTCTGTTGGTTTCCATGATAAGACTGGAAATGGGCTCCTGTGAAAAAAAATTTCAGCAGCAGGAAATATTTTTACAGTATGTTTTCAGAAAGGTGAGGAAAATAGGAACAGAAATCCCATGGGCATGGAACTGGGCCATGGCCTGGCTCTCAGCTTCCTTTTTCTACCCTGATTTACATCTCTTCAGCACTCAGTGAAGATGCAACTGCAACAGACACAGCTGGAAAGAAGAAACAAGGCCGCAGAGTTAGGGCGATGAATGTTTATTAAGCACCTACTGTGTACTAGATACTATAGCACAAAGAGGAGGAACAGACCATCAGTCTTGGAGTCTGAAAGCCCTGAACCCAAGCTCTGCCGAAGGGTCAAGAGCAAGTCTTTCCTCAACTGCTCATGCCCAGTAGCCATCTTAGAGTGTAAAAGTTACAGGGCATTGGTGGAGGGAACTTCAACACTGGGAGTTCCCCATGGTGACATACAGACTGACACCCCCCTCTATCCCCACCCCAGCCAGGGCAACTTTTATATTTTGAATTTGATGAACAATATAGTTATGAAGAATCAAAGTTGAGGTGCTCTACTGGTATCATGAAAGGCCATTGTACTCCAAGGATGGCCTCCAGCAAGCTGGAGAGACCCCCTGCACAGGAGGTCTTCCAGCAAAGGGGGAGGGAGCGCTTGCCTGGTACCCTTCAACTCTAACTGTCCTGTAATGAAAGAGAACCACAGGTGAGCCTTCTTCATTCTTAAGGCTACTTCTCACTAACATAGCTGTGTTCCATGTCCCAAATTCTACACATCCCACCCTGACTAGACAAGGTTCTAGTGCCTAGGATCACTTCCCTCATCTCTGACTCTCCCCCAACGCCCATCACGGCCATGCTCAGGGCAGGGCCTTTCTTCATCTGCAGAATGAAGGGCTGATTAGGGGATCTCCAGGGGTTCCTCTACCTTTAAAGCTGTACTTCCACATCTCCATGTCGGGACAAGTATCTGCTGAATTAATTTAATAACTCAGCCACTGAACAAAGTCCTCCTCTGCCTTTGCTAGCTGCACATAAGGCATGCTTCCATGAAAGGAAGGTGCTTATAAACCCCGAGGAAGGCAAGCAAACCTTTCCTCAGGTGTAGAAAAGAAGAAAGGATGTCGATGGCAGGTTAACGTTCACATAAGGCTTTTTGGAGCATCACTTCTGAATTGGACTCTAAATGAACCAAGCATTCACGTCCACATTTACAGGAGGAAAAACAGGAGGCTCAGCAGCCGACATTCTGCCCTTGCTGAAGTTGAAACAATTGGATCTTGGGAATGCCAAGGAAAAGGAAGTCACAGAGATAAAGGAAGAAGGAAATGAAGGGATGGATGTGGGTTTCCTAAGGTGATAAAATATGTTTTTTACTTAAGAGCCCCAAATGGCTATGAATAATAAATACGGGCAATATTTATTGGGATGGAGGTAAGTGCATTATTTACCCTGGAGACTGGAACTCCTCTTTCTCAGCCATTACAACCTGATGGGTCAATATGTATTGGTGCCCACACAATAAGGCTGAAAACACGAGCTATGTATCTGTCAGAGAGTAACAAACTATGTAACTATGCCATTTAACCTGGCACGTGGTACCGGCTCCTTCCCAACCACGAGAAGTCATGTAAATCTTACTTAGTTGGGGATGAGGGTTTTCCTACATCTAAACATCTCCTTTCAAAGGTGAGGCCAATCTCAGATGTATACAGGGCAAGAACATCTGTCCAAAACTCACTGTATGAAGAAATATTGTGGCACATTTATTTCCAGAAAGGCAAAGCTAGAGGGGTTAGGACTATATTCCTCATGAAAGGAAATGAGCATCAGGCAGGGAAAATTTTCTGAGAAAAAAAAGGATGGGAACAAAATTAAGATCACACAGAAAGACAATTGAAAAACTGCCTACTGACTGATAAAAGTCCTTGAAAAGAGAGGAATTAGCTAAAAATACTGAAGAAAACAACCTATCAGCTAAAAGAACCACTAGAATATAAGATCTCCCTAGGAACAGGAGATGTTGTGTATTGACAGCTGTGAAAGTGGGATTTAGCACAAAAAAAAAGGGGGCACCCAACCCTCCATTAGCACAAAAACGAATCTCAGAAAAGAGAGGACAAAATGGAGCCCAACGAAAATGGCAAAATCATGAATCGGCCAGGGAATTCCTAGTAACCAACTAGAATTCTTGTCAGAGAAGCACAGGGCCAGAAATGTAATGGATACCACTGGAATTTCACTAGGATTTCTTTATGGCGCACAGAAAACTGCTAACTGTCCTTCAAAATAAATGGATGAAATAGAAACACCTTCTGTAATATTAACACCCCATAAGCTGCTCTGTGGCCCTATCCTTCAGGCCTTGGCTACAGCACGGAGTTATACTATGCCCACTCACAGAATTGTTCTGGTTTTCCTCTCAGAAAGTCTGTCATTAACCCAGAATCATGCCTAGCTTCCTCCCTAGGTTCCTAGGCCTGTTGGCAGCAGGCACTTTCAAGAGCAGAGCTCCAAGGGTTCCTTGGAGCTGCTCAAGTGCTGCTGGGTAACCCGTTCACCTACTAAACAATCCACAGGCTCCTCGAATAAAAACAAACGAATGAAAAACCAAGAGTGGGGAGAAGGGAGAGCTTTGGGGGGAGGACTAAAATATAGTCATCAAGCATGGTTAACAATGAATGATCTGTGGATTCAATATTGACTGATCTTTATACAAGCATCACTGAAGATTTGACTACCGGCCACAGTCCGGATTTCTCAAATGGTTTCTGATTACCGGCATTTTCTCCCTCAGGATAAGAGCTGTGTAAAGACACCTCAAAGACTTAAAAACACATTCTCAAAAAGAGGATGCACAAACACCTCTGGAATTTCATGGCAAACACTTAAAAGCTTGAAAATAAAATCTGACTTAGCATTAATGGAAGGTTCTGGAAGCAAAAAATATTTTCCCTGAGTTTTGTGAGGATTGTTTTACTTTTTCAATATTTCCTTTTTGGAAAAATGAGGGAGCTTTCTAATCTTGGCTCAGCACTGTGCAGACTGGAAAATAGAATATTTTTATTTTCACTATAGTATTAACAGGCTATTTCTATTCTCTAGTTTCATCCTGGGTCTCAAACGTGGCAAAAAGTAGAATATTAGATTGTTTTATCTGAGGGGAGAAGGCAGGGCAATTGGGATTAAGTGACTTGCCCGAGGTCACAACAGCTAGTAAGTGTGTTAAGTGTCGGATTTGAATTCAGGTCCTCCTGACACCAGAGCTAGCGCTCTAATCATTGAGCCACTTAGACGCCCCTAGATTATTTCTTAAAGTACAGCAAATCATATTCTGTTTTTATTGGTGGTGGACAGAATGCTGGGCCTGGAGTAAAGGAGGCCTGAGTTTAAATCTGACCCCAGATACTTCCCAGCTATGTGATCCTGAGCAGGTCACTTAACCTCTGTTTGCTTAATCTGTGAAGTGGGGATAATAATACCACCTCCTTCTGGAATTGGTGGGAGGATCAAATGAGAGAATATTTATAAAATGGTTATCATAAATGCCTAGGACACAGGAGACGCTATATAAATGCTTACTCCTTTCCCCTTTCCAATTCAAGTATTTAGAAGTAAATTCACTAAGTGATTTTGTAATCATTCTAAAACATTGTTAGCTATAAACAAACCAATCTCTACATATTTCAATGCTACTAAGCTTAAAAAATGATGATATATCCACATAACATAGTAAAATACTAATTCCAGTATTTATGTTTTTGCTAAACAATGTAAAATCTCTTTCTCCTCCCCTTCCTCACCCTGTGACCTAAAAATTCCAAGAATTTTACACTCTACTGCTGATAAAATATACGTATGAATGTATGTTTGTGTATGTAGTCCTGCCCAAGGGGAAGGACAACTCCAAATTTCCTGACAGGATTCAAAATCTCACAAATCAGCAAATTTTCAGGTTTTTACTAAGGGACAAGAACTTGACAGTATATAAGGCTGGTAAGAAAAAGCCCTAGCCCATAGAATGCAATTTATGCTGAAACCTTTAGCTTATTGATAAAAAGTACTTTAAAATGAAAAAAAAAAAAAGCAAAAGCAAAGCTAACTGAGCATACAATAAATGGACTGATTCCATCTGGTCATAATGCATTACAACTCAACAATCATGAGTACCTTTGTCACTTCCATAATAATAGAAAACTGTTTTGCTAAGAGCACACCAACGCTTCTGCCATTCAAACCCCAGGAAGCTGTGATCTGAAAGAAAGATGAAAGGAAATATTTTCAGACAAGATAAACTATTTGTATTTACTGCCAATCAGTTCTCAATTTCTTCATAAGTAAAAATTATTTTGGAGGTCCCTTCCATCTCTAAAATTCTATCACCTTTGACCTAATGCATACCTTTTATCTGAAAATTCTATGAAATAAAAATAGAATTGGGAAAATCAAAAAGAGAGAGGAGGAGCGAAACAGTCAATACTAGGAGAATAAAAGCCCTCCTACCTCCCACCAGTTTGGGGGTATTAAGGGGGGAAACATGGACAAACAAAGGCCTGACTCTGTGACATTAGACAAATAACTCAACTCTTCCAGAATTCAATGTCCTCTTCCACTGGGCTAGATGGCTCTAAGGTCTTCTCTGACAGCTGGTACTGAACAATCAAATGCCTTATGGGTGCCAGACATTGTGCTAAATACTGGGTGCATAAAAAGAAAGTCAAGAACAGGCTCTGCCCTCAAGGAACTTACATTCTAATGAAGAAGACAACATGGACAGAAACAGGGCCATACAGGATACATGTGGCGTAGATGGAAGGTGATATAAAGATAAAGGTTATTAATAATTTTTTTTAATTACCAAGAAAAGATTGGGCAGAGGAAATGGTGCACAAGACGCCAGTAAGGAGGCAGCCTGATCAAGGCCAGCCTGGAAGCTCCCCTAGCCTTCCCACAGTGTAACAAGAGGGAGGCCTTGGGATGCTCGTCCCAAGGAGATGGTCCCTCTGCACCTTCCTGGCAGACGAGGGCCAGAGGCTCACAATGAGAAGGGGCAATGGCATCCTGCGGGTTTCACTGGGCTGGGGAGGGACTGACATTTTCTGGATAATGAGTTTTGATAAAACCAATTTTAAGGTTTTTCAGGTCATTAATATCCTCTCTGTCTCGAGTCCCCATGTGTCACTGGGGAGGTGGCATCCCTGGGGGCACTTGGCCCAGTTTGGCCACTCTGCCATCTCTGAACCCTTTGGTGCCATTTCTACAACAAACAGCGCTCGTGCAGTAAGTGCTTCCTACATCCAGGACTGAGGCAGCAAGGCAGCACAGGGGACAGAGTAGTGGGTTGGGAGTCAGGAAGACCTGTGGTCCAGGTCTTTGGCCTTAGACACTTCCTAGCTGTGTGACCCTGAGCAAGTCACTTCACTGAGCAAGTCACTGTTTGCCTTAGTTTCCTTATTTGTAAAATGAGCTGGAGAAGGAAATGGCAAAACACTCCATGATCTCTGCCATAAAAACCCCCAAATGGAGTTACAAAGAATCAGACATGGCTGAAATAACTGAACAACAACAATGTCTGAGGTGCTGGGTCAGCACTGGAAAAACAGAACTACAAGCAATGGGTAGAAGTGTGCTGCACTGTGCCTCCGGGACCCTCCTGGGAGTCTTCAAGGAGAAGCTTCGGGAGTCCCTCTCAGGAGGCTGTCTAGTGAGAGGAGGCCTGGGCAGGACTGATGTGCCTCGATGGCCTCTGGGGTCCCTGCCAGCTGCAAGGGACTGCAACTTCTCCCCTCCTAAGAGTTCAGAAAGTGAAGCCGATTCGGACAGAGAGGGCCAAAAGAGGCCAGTTCGGAGGCAGACAATTAAGAGGAGACCTTCCATTTTTCATTTCCACCATTATCATAATAATCCTTCCATTTTTCATTTTCCCATTATAAATGGGTATTAAAAGAATGAGACCTTCTGGCTAACACCAATTATCAGAGCCAGAGAACACTGCACCAGACACATATGGTGGCGAGCAATCTCCCCCGTTTGACACTGACCATGGCCGCCACGATGCGATGAGTAGCGGGTGAGGTCATTAAGTGCCCACTGTGCGCCAAGCACGGGATGAAGAGCTGGGGCACAGAACATGTGCCATAACCATTTCATCTAATGTGCCCCCTGTGGCAGTAAACAACTGCTAACCCACTCACAAAGATCTAAAACTAAAAATGCATTTGACTGTGGCTATTCAAAAAAAATGACCGAAGGATGAGCTTATGGGCTTGATTAGGTCCCCCAAAGTCTTTGCTCATTCACCCAGGAGAACATCAGTCCATAAGGAGTGCAGAGAAGAGGGCCATATTCTTCCCAGTGGTCTCTCTTGGAGCCTCACACTTTACCTTTTCTCCGTTTCTCAAGGTAGCCAGACTTCAGAACAAATGGAAGGTCCTGTGCCGCAATTGGTGGGAACTGGTTTCCTAAAAAAGGGAAAAAAATAAACATTTAGGTAATCAATTTAAATCCACATGTCAAACCCAATTCTATGTAATGTCACAAGGCTGCTTTGTTCCTCCTGCATCCTGGCTCCTCCAGCCTCGCAAAACTTATCTGTGCTCATCTGCTGGAAAAATGCTAGAAACTATAGTGAGATTGGAAAGTAATTTGATGCTAGATAAAAAAAATTCTGTTTGATTTTATACTCTCTAAGCAGAAGATTGCAGCATGACTTTAGCTAAAAGACATCGTTTTTGAAGTAAAGAACAATCAACAAGTTCCAGAAAATGGAGCCAGGAACTATAAACAAAACCCCCCATTTTCCTTCTTTGTACCTGTACCTGTCTGCAGCTTTCTATATTTCACAGGGTAGAAAAAAGGTGCTAAAATAAACAGAGGTGAACATGTACCAGGACCACACACTATCTTTGAGAAAATAACCCAAAGTCACCTAATGCAGTGATCTTGTGGGGAAAATCACAAAAATGTAACTCAAAGGCAATAATCCATTACTGAGCTAGAAGTCATTCTCAAATAGATGCCTATGTATATTCTGGCCACCAACTTGTTACAGCAAAAGAACGAAAATTATCATGGAGTTTAATGGGAAAAAAAGGACAATATGGCATGCAGTTAAAAATAACTTCAACCTATTTTAAATGACAGACGTTAAAAATGGGAAGAGGACAGAAAAATAACACACTGAGTTGCTTATAAAAATTCCATTCAGAATTATGATCTTTATAGATCGATTCCCATAAAGAGGAAAGTTAAAGATCTAAAAATCACTTTTGTTGGCAATGATTTAAATTATTTGGAAGAACCCAGCAGTCAAAAGCCCCACTGGCTTCACACAAACTCCTGTGCAAAATCTTAGAGAAGGTGATAAGAAGTATCACGTCATAGAACAGAGAATCAGAGAAAGCTAAAAAAGGAAGTGATTTAAAGAAAGCTTGGACACCTGAGGAAGGTCATCACAATGGCTTTTAGGAACGGAGGAGGACCATAAACGACCAGAGTAGTGAGTGAAAAGATGTGCAAGCATTATATAGAGGGAAGTCTTTGTAACTATCAGACTATCTCACAGCATAATGGGCCACTGCTGGGGGCCAGTGTGTGTCTGTGTGTATGTGTGTGTGGCAGTGAGCTCCTCATTCCTGGAGGACTTCAAGCAAAGGCTGAATGACCACTGGTCAGGAATACTGTAGAGGGGATTCTGTTTCAAGCATGGGCTGGACCACATAACCAATACGGTCCCTTCCAATTCAGAAATTCCATAAAAGCCTTCAATTTAAGTTAAAAAAGAAACCCACAAGTATAAGACTGTAGGAGTCACACGGAGGCATGGGAACATGTAAAAACAAGACTGCCTGGGGATCCTACCCTGTGTCCATCTCTGTCTTAGGTGCTGAAAGGACACAGAGGCTCATCACATAGTGCTCCTGCCTTTAATAGCTGGCAGTCAGCCTGGAGAGGCCGCCTCATAACTGCAGGCTCCTCATAAACTCTAAGGTTTCTCCATCTACTAATTGCTCTGGAATATTTTTTATTAAAATCTTAAAACTGCACTCAGTCAGTAAATATTTACTAACATTCTACTAAGCTTTAGGCACTGCACTCAGTGAAAGCCAACAGACAGTCTCCATTTCAGAGAGGCTCACTGGCCAGCAGGGAAGACAGCATGGGAATGACCATGTGCAAAACAACCTACACACAGGACGAATGAGAAGTAATGGAGGGAGAAGGTGCTAGAATTGTGAGGACAGGGAAGGGCTTCCTGCAGGAGGCAGAACTCTGGTTGAGGCCTGAAGGAAGCCAGGGAAGTCAGGAGGCAGAGGGGAGGAGGAGGGAGAGCATCCCTAGCACCAGCAAAGGCCAGAGAGAAGGCCTGGAGTCTGCAGAGGGAGGTGCTGAGTTCAGAATGCTGCCAATACAACTGAACCTACTTTAAAATTTAAGACAATGTAAATGACACTTCCTCTCAGTCATGTCCAGCAATTGGTGAGAGGCCATCCACAATGAGACCAGAGGAAAGACTGGGAAGCCGGACTGATTCCAACCAGAAGTTCTTGGAGCACATCTTGCTTTCTGACAACACATTCATTTCTACATCCACTAACTTTTTTTTAAAGTCCTCGATAGAGCATTTACTTTGGCAAGGTAAATTATCAAGTGGCTAAAATTAAGAAAAATTATATTCTTAAAATGGTTAAGTTAACCAGATGCTTAAGGTATTAATTACTATTAAAGCTTTATTAAAAATCCTCTAAATAATTAAATGTCTAAGTACTTAGATAAAAGGGTCAAATGAGTCATAGTATTTTTCATAACCTCACAATACAAAACCCTGGAACGTCTCTTTAGCCCATCTACTCTCAACCATGCCTTACACTTTCCCATCCCCATTTTTCAAACCAATGAGCATTTATTAAGTACTTACTATTTGCCAAACACAGTGCAAATCACTAACATGTCAAGAAAGCATCTTTTAAAAGCATAATTAGAAGTGCCACCATCAATCTCAGTATCATTTGGAAAACCTTATGTATTTATTAACTATAATATAAATCAGGCCATTTCCTGTCCTTGTTTGTTGAATGAATGAATGAAAGGAGTATTCATAACTACCTGCCAAATAGCAAATATGATACTTTAAGTAATATAATAATAAATACTGTTATTACTCATAATGATGAACATTATTATTCATAAGCACTGCTAAACATTTTAAAATCTAGAATTTATGTCATTTTCTACCAGGTCTAATGGAAATCAATTTTTGGTTAGCAAAAATGTCTTTTAAGAGATTCTGAATACACCATCACTCATCCTCTACCCGCGTAAGATGGCTCTGCAGACCTGTTTTCAGGGAAAGTACTTTGAAGGGAGAGGATTTCAGTGTTTGACAGAATATTTCTGTGGTATTAAAATGTACCGGTAGTGCATTTAATGCTGGAGTAGCAAAATCTTTTAAAAATTAAGGATGTTTTTTAAAAGGCCATGAAGTTTAAAAATCAGAAACCGTACAAAAAGTCTTAGTGAACACTGGGACACATCAGTAACTGAAAAATGGACATTACTATGGTTGAAGCAGGGGACAGAAGTGGGGAGTTACAGCTATAGTTAAATCTAAATTCCTTAACTACTTTTCCTTCAACTACTAGTTCATATTTCTCTGAGTACAAAGGAAAACCAGCTCATTTTAGAATATTTTCAAATACTGTTTCTATAAACTATGATTTTGTTTACAACGAGTTTATTCTTTTTATTAGCAAACATTTCTGAATGATTTATTATTAACAGCATAAATAAAAACCAATCTGAAATGGGAATCCTTAAAGGGCTATGAAACTTCTTATACTTTATCTATGACATGATATAATCAAGGATGTTTCTTTCAGCTCACACTATAGGAAAATAGAGATGTGGACACAATTGTCATTTTGTTTCTAACTCCCAAGTGAACCTTGTTACTAAGGGGGCAGTTAAAATAAAGGAACAATATAACAAGAATGACTGAACATTAAATAATTTTATGAGCCCAACTGAAATCAACAAAGGCCAAAAAATTCAGGATTATGGGCAATTCTGCCCATAATACTCCCTGTTGGGCTCAGTTACTGAAACAAGTATATTCCTAAGTATCCCTCACCCTACAATATTGGCTACTTGTGTCAGTTAAGAGGAGAAACTCTCTCCAGATACACACACACACACACACACACACACACACACACACACACACACACACACACACACGGGTACGTATGTGTAGTAGCTTTGTAAGCTAAACGACTAAAGCTCTTTTTGTGGAGGCCAAGAATTAGAAATCGATGCCCATAAATGGGGGAATGGCTGAACAAATTGTGGTATATTAATGTAATGAAGTATTATTGTTCCATAAGAAATGACGAGCAGGTGGACTTCAGATATACCTGGAAAGACTTACATGAACTAATGATGAGTGATGTGAGCAGAACCAGGAGAACATTGTATACAGCAACAGTCACACTGTATGATGACTGAAGACGACTCTTGTCAGAAATGCAAGGATCTAAGACATCTCCAAAAGACTCATAATGGAAAATGCTATCCACATCCAGAAAAAGAACAACGGAGTCTGAATGGAGAACGAAACATACATTTTCTCTCTCTTTTTTCTTCTTTCTCGTGATTTTTCCCTTTGGTTCTAAACCTTCTTTAAACCACGACTAATGTGGAAATATGTTTAGTATGACTGTAGATGTATAGCCTATATCAGATTGCCCACTGTTTTGGAGAAGGGGAAGCAAAAGGAGGGGGAGAAAATTTAGAACTCAAAATCTTATAGAAGTAACAAACAAACAAACTAAAAACAAATTAATAAAATTAAAAAAAAAAACCTGGGATGCCTAGAATAGGATACAATATTTCAGCTTTCATCTGACCAAACCAAAATTCTAAGCAACTATTACCTCATTATTCCTTGATTAAAAATGCCCTTCTTAATACAAAAAAGGGGCTAAACTGCTAAGCATTTCCCCCTTTCTGTCATCCAGAACAGTTTTCCTCATTCAAAGAACTGAAGGAAGTACCAGGTGTCTCCATGAAAAAGCAATACCCACCTTCCCCTCTAATCTCATGGCTTTTAATATAGGCATGTATTGCACACTCACAAATTAGGAAGCAAAGAACAAAGGAATTAAAGTGGATGCCCAATCACTGGGGAAGAGCTATAAACTGTGTGAGATAAATGTAATGGAATATGACTATACCATGAAACGATCCATGTGAAACATACAAAAAAGCACCAAAAGACATGGATTGATGCAGAGAAGTAACAGAATAGGAAAAGTCAAGTCAACAATGACTTAGATTAAGCTCCTACTATGGGCCAGGCACTGTGCTAAATGCTGGAGATATACAGGGATGAGTGGCTGGTTTAGGAAGTCAATAGGGATGGTGAGCAAAGCCATGGGGAAGCTGACTGACATAACATTTCTTTTTAAAAATTTTTAAAACATTTTTATTTAGAGTTTTGAGTTTCAAATTCTATCCCTCTCTCCCTTCTCCCTTCCTCACACACTAATCAATCAGATAGAGGTTATACATGTAAAATTATGTAAAACATCTCTAGATTAGTCATTTTGTACAAAAAGCTTAAAAAAAAAAAAGAAAAAGTGTAAGAAAAGTGAAAAATACGCGTCAGTCTTTATTCAGTCAATATCGGTCGTTTCTCTGAATTCAGGTTCAGGCAGGACTTACTTGTCATTTCTTATAGGACAATAATATTCCATTATAATCATATACCATGGCTTGTTTAGCCATTCCCCAATCAATGGGCATCCCTTTGATTTCCAATTCTTTGCCACCACAAAAAGAGCTGCTATAAATATTTTTGTACAAAGAAGTCCTTTCCCCCATTTTTGGATGTTTTTGGGATACAGACCTAGCAGTGGTATTGCTGGTATTGCTATTGTATACAGTCTTATAGCCCTTTGGGCATAGTTCCAAATTGTTCTCCAGAATGGCTGGATCAGTTCACAATTCTACCAATAGTGTATTAGTGTCCCAGTTTTCCCCACATTCCCTCCAACATTCAACATTTTCCTTTTTTTTTTGTCATATCAGCCACTCTGATAGGTGTGAGGTGATACTTCAGAATTGTTTTAATTTGCATTTCTCTGATCAATAGTGATTTAGAGCATTTTTTCATGTGACCAGAGATAGCTCTGATTTTTTTTATCTGAAAACTGCCTGTTCATATCCTTTGACCATTTATCAAGTGGGGAATGACTTGTATTTTTATAAATTTGACTCAGTTCTCTATAAATGTGAGAAATGAGGCCTTTATCAGAGATACTTGTTGCCAAAATTTTCCCTCAGTTTTTTGTTTTCCTTATAATTTTGGTTGCATTTGTTTTGTTTGTGCAAAAACTTTTTAATTTTATGTAGTCAAAACTGTTTATTTTACATTTTGTAATGCTCTTATCTTCTTTGTTTCTAAATTCTTCCCTTATCCATAAATCTGATTAAATTATTCCATGCTCTCTAGGGCGGCTGGGTGGCGCAGTGAGTAGAGTGTCGGCCCTGGAGTCAGAAGGACCTGAGTTGGGATCCAGCCTCAGACACTTAACACATGCACAAACAAAAACCTAGCCGTGTGGCCTTGGGCAAGTTACTTAACCCCAATTGCCCTCCAAAAAGCAAAAACAAACAAAAAATAAATTATTCCATGCTCTCTTAATTTGTTTATGATATCACCCTTTATGTGTAAATCATGTACCCATTTTGACCTCATTCTGGTATATGGTGGGGGATGTTGGTCAATACCTAGTTTCTGTCAAACTGGAAAACAGTATGGCAGAAACCAGGTATGGACCAACATCTCACTCCGTATAACAAGATATAACTTTTCAAGTAGTAATACTGGTGATTAGACAATGGTTTGAAGAAGAGGTGGAAAGGGAGAGGGATCATGCACTTGGTAACAACAAGCTGGAGAAGATGGCTAAATGGATGGATTATGTGACATATGGGTGGGGTCAGCTGGATCTAAGGGGCCATCTAGAAGCTGACACATACAGAGAATCACCAGGGAGAAAGATCCACAGATATATATATATATATATATATATATATATATATATATACACACACACACACACACACAGGCATATTTGCTAAAATAAAAGTTCCACTGCCAACATCAGCACTTAGCAACTTTATGAGGACTTTTTTAAAACTCCCAAATAAATATCATCCAGTAGCCTGGGATGCACACAATCTTGTTCCCACATGTCTCATAAAATTTTACCAGAAAACCATTTGGACTAGCACACAAAAATATCAAAACATAAGCCTTATTTTATACTACTTGTTCATAGGATTTATTAAAAACAGTCCACTTTTTAAAGAAAATGATATAAAATTAGAAGCACATGAACAAGTATGTAGAAGATAAATATTCTGCTTCTAGGTTAGGTAAGGCCTTGAGCAGAATGAAAAGAAAGAATTGCCAGAGTGGTTTGGAGGCCTTGGGAATGGTAAAGAAGACCAGATGGTGAATTCTGGAAGGAGATATTTGAGAAGATGAAGAAGGGCCAAGCTAAATGGGGTGAAAGGTTCAATCTGAATGACCTGAGGAAGAGGTGGAGAAGGAAAAGAACAAGAGGGAGGCCACAACAAGAAGCTGATGAAAGGAAGAACTTTACTGGAAGGGAGGAAGAGAAATGGAAGGCAAAGAGAAGCCTCTTGGCAAACATAAGGAACACATAAAGACAAGAGGTTGGCAAGAGAAGGGAACGAAGATAAGGTTTGCTGGTCCAGTCACTGAAGACGTATGAGAAAGGCATATCCCTGGTCAGAAAGAGCCACCTCTCCCATGTCCTGGCTGTGTGACCCTACCCTCTCAGGGCTTCAAGGAAACTCTCCAAGACTACACTGGAGAACAGCTGTCGATCCACATGAGTGGAAGTTTCTCTGGCCTGGAAGCTCCTTTTGCAGATAAAATCACAGGTCTGGATCAGTCAGAAGAGGTGCTAAGCAATTAGCGAGATGTGAAAAGGGAAGGAGAATAGTGATCGCTAACAGGCAGTTTGTCATTGCAATTCTGAAAATGTAGCTAGGAAGACAAAACTGAGACGCTCACTTCCAGCAAGGATGAAAATGGGGTAAATTGGAAGTGATGTGTCTTTGAGCTTGTGATGCTTGTGGATCCACCACAGGCAGTGATTGTTATCTGGGCTCAAAGTAGGACTGGTTTCCCTCCTAGGAAAGAAGGCAAAAGGGTCCAAGGAATGCTCCTGCATATAACAGATTCCCAGGTGCAAGGTAATGCTCTCCATCCTACCTCCGATGCTAAAGCTGTCTCTTCTAAGGTTAGCCTGTGGGTGCTATGTAGATTCTAAATGTAGACTCACTGAAAAGACCCTGATGTTGGGAAAGACGGAAGGCAAAAGGAGAAGGGGATGGAGAGACAGTGTCATGGAAGCAACAAACATGAGCCTGGACAGCCTTCAGGAGATAGTGAAGGACAGAAAGGCCTGGCACACCACAGTCCATGGGGTCACCAGACACACCTGAAAAACTGAACAACACAGATGGCAATGTTGGCTCCCCTGAATATATAAGCTCCTTGGGGGGAGACATTCATTCACCTTGTCTTCTCTATCCTCAGCACTAGTACGATGTAGATAGCACATACCGGACACAAAGCAACTGGTACATTCTTTTTTTTTTTTTTTTTTTGCATTAAGTGACTTGCCCAAGGTCACATGGCTAATTTTTTGTGTTAAGTGACTGAAGCCGGACTTGAACTCAGGTCCTCCTGATTCTAGGGCCTATGCTCTATTCACTGTGCCACCTAGCCGACCCTGGTACATTCTTATTGATTGACTGGGTCAAGTCTGGGGAATACCAAAGAGCTGCTCACAAAGATGTCAAAGTCAGAGGGCCATCTGGCTATGAATCTTTTATCACGACATCTGATCACTGGAGTTCACTCTTGACTCAAACTAAGAACACGAGTATTTAGACCTGCTTTTCAGGATACTTCCTGGCAGATCAAAGTAAGAATGGAATAAAATATTGCTGAACAATGACAGAGAGGATCTGCATTCACAGAAACAGAGTGAATTTTGTTGCCTGTCCCCATTCCGAGCCCTGATGGCAAGGAGAGAACAAATGACAAGAGGAACTGATTCCAAGTGAATGCAAGGGCAGGAAAGACAAGCTGTGAGGGACATGACGATTCCACGGGCTCCTCCGTGGGTAATTTACACAGTGACAAAACCCTGTCCCCAGGGTCCTAAAAGAACCGCAACACCAGTAGCCGCCATTTTAAGGTTTGCAAAGAACTTTACATATGTCATCTCATTTGAAATTATTGCATTTGACCTCATGTTGCAGGGCAGGAAGTACGATACATATTATTATTTTTATTTTAGGGGCATCTGGGTGGTGCAGTGGATAGAGAGCCAGGCCCGGAGTCAGGAAGACTCCATCCTCAGACACTTACTGGCCAAGTCACTTCACCCTGTTTGGCTCAGTTTCCTCATCTGTCAAATGGGTTGGGGATGGAAATGACTAACTACTCTAGTATCTTTGCCAAGAAATGGGGTCACAGAGAGTCAGAAAACTGAAAACGACAAAACTACAACATCACCATTTTACAGACATGGAAACTGAGGTGCAGAGAGATTCCGTGATTTGCTTGTAGGTATGTCAGAGAAAGGACTGAAATCCTGGTTTCTCATGATTACAAGTTCAATGCTCTTCCCACCATGCTGTGTGTCCTTTCATGAAGAATTCTGGTATATTCTGTATTTCTAACTAAAACACAAAAAGCCTCAATACCTGTGTACAATACACCTGTATTATAAATGTCTCCTGATGGCAAGGCTTTTGACAGGGTGCTATTGCACCTGATAAAATTTGGAACTTCTGGTTCAGAAACACAGCCACAAATATATTATATTATCTATCCCATGAGACTGGAGGCAACCACAGTCTGAATCAAGAAGTCAAAGGAAACCCTCAGAGAAACTGGAATATTGGAACTCTGTTAGCCTTACGTCCCATCATTTGGTAACTCTTGCCAAAATCGAATTCCTATATAGTTCTTGATATGAAATATAATTTGTTTGAGACTGATTTCTTCACTCAAAACTTTTCTGCCAGGAGTAGTTAGGCACCAAACTCTTTTTTTTTTTAATTTTTCACATATACAGGAATTAAAATACACCAAACCAGCAAAGACATACAAATACTTTAAACGAAAATTTTAAAAATTAAATAAGTCATTATGAAAAAAATCATAATAGAATTGACTGAAATATGTCAAGCTATGGAATTATAAAAATGGAGCAAATTTTTCACTTCAAAATACCAAATACAATTGAGTTTAGCTCTTTTGGAGGGGAGGAGGGAGGGTCCAGACCTAAAAAAATCTATTAATGTAAGGGAAGTGTGGGTAAAGAAACTCCCTCCACCAACAAAGATGGGCACATCTTCCTCACTTTCCAATTTTACAAGGTTACATGAAGGACCTGTCCAGAGCCGCAAGGACTGTTTATACATGTGTGTCAGATACAGCCCTTGAACCCAAATTTCTCAGCCTGCCTCCAAGCCTATCTCTCAATCCACATCTCACTGGCATTCTAATTTTCAAAACAGATTCTCTTCAACTGAAATGAATGAGAACTGGTGCTATCATTAATCTGATCAAAGAAAAACTTGTTAAAAACGTATGTTACTAGAATAGAATCAATGTAAACAAAATGATTTCTCTCATGATTTAAATCATCAGTAAGAAAGGGCTAAATCAGACTTGAAACACTAGACGTCATTACTGGGTAATGTGGTCCCTCAGCTTGGCCCAGCTAGTCCTCGGAAAGCAGCCCTGGGGACTTGGGGCTAGGCCCACACCAAAGGCTCTCCTGGGTGGGGAGGCCCCAACCAATACTCAATTCTGTGGGCACATACTTAAAAAGCTCTAGGAAGCCCCTGCTCATGAGGAGGCATTTTTATCTAAATAAAAAATGAGTTTTTGTATCCTGGGCATTTTTTTTCTAACAACAAATGTCTAATTTTTAAATAAACCTTACTGCTTTTCCCCTTTTAGGTAAAATGTGAGTTCTTGGCTTCCTTCTGGGATCAAGTACGACCTTCTCCATGAAGGTGCCTCCAATTCTCACCCTCCCCCACCCCTGTCCCATTCAGTTGCGGATGCTTGTTGATTCTTCAAATAAACTGAACTTATCAAACATATCTGTGTGAACTCAGTAAATCAACCAGGAGAATGGAAGCTTTTTGAGGGTCTGGCTTCCTATACCCAGAACCCTGCATTTTGCCAGGCACACAGCAGGTGTTTCATGAATATTGAACTGAATTAAAAGTTAAATAGATTATTTCAGGTTAATTCAACCATAGAAATTTAAGTACTATATTATACAAGTAAATCTTTGACCTTCTTCCAACATAAACAAAGGCTAGAAAAGGACGAACTTTGCTGCTTTAAAAAAAAATTCCCAAGTAATCTCTCCATTTATTTTCCCCTTGCTTTCCTTCTCTCTTGTCTTCTCCATAGTTAGTATCCTAGAGCCCCATAAATCAAAGTTAACCACCTGCGCTTTCCCTGATTTCACAGGGAGAAGCATCCTATAGAAAGATAATTAAAATGGTCACCTCTAGCTTCTCTGCTTTTAAAGAGATCATGATAATTTTCATAACCTCCAGTGAAGAGACTTTTGCCACAGGTGTTACCCACAAAAAGCTAAGTTTCTCATGAATCCAAGTCTATAAGTAGCTCCCATGTCCTCAATAGTATCATCTTTAAAGTCTGAACAAACAAGTATTTCTTGTGTAGCCTCATCTCTGGTAATAACATAACTGGTATCATGAGACTGACTTCATCATTGCCAGCCTTATGAGGTAGCTAAAGGCACCAGCGACTCTGAACTGCCATGGTGCTTCTTTGCAAGGTTACATGAAGAGATTGCTCCAACACCAACGATTCTAATTCCTATCCAGGGTGATCAATCTGAATGCTAACATTTCTTAAACCAAATTTAAACGCCAGGTTTTTATTTTTTACTTTATTTCATAAGACATTTTTAAAAGAAGACATCTTTATCTCTTCCCTCAAGTTAAAAAGTCATTGATCTGTATGCACATCAGCACGTTCTCCCTTCCTCAATCTTCTCACAGCTCCAGCACCAATGGAGGCCACACGAGGTCCCAATGTTCCTTGCTCTCTACACAGGCTGAGTTCCACTCCTGTTCCTGCCCACCTCTCCCTGGTGATAGCCTTGTTGCTGTTTCCCTGGCACAGTTGTGCTCATACCCTCCATATGCTTCTCCCAAAACAGCGTCCCTTTCTAACATCCAAGGTCATCCAGTAGTGTATAGAGCTGGGAGTCACAGAATATCGCAGGCCCTCCAAAAAGCTTGAGGTCACCCATAGGGCAGTAGAGAAGCATGGGTGGGCCGGGGGTGTGGAGAGGGGACAAGGGAGACAGAAGGGTAAGGGGGAAATGGCATCTCTGTGAAAATGCTAAGGGATTTTCTGAAGCCCCCATAAAATATGTCCTTGGTTACAGACTGATTCCCAAGCTCAGCCATTTGGGGCCATTATTTAGGCAATGGATCTTGCACAGTAACACGTGCCTAAAGTTTTCCTATACTGTAAACAGTTTTACTTTAGATTTTTTTCAAAATAAATGAACTCAAATTAACTCATTTTATGATATGCATGAAAATAATTATTAGGGTAAAGCCTTGTATATGAAACTCCACGTGGGAATAAATTTTATGGCCATACTATAAACTCCTAAAAACCAAGAGTTTCCATAGAAAAGCCATTCCAAATGTCACCAAAGCAAAGCTGGCTAGCGAGACTGTGATCAGTCTGTCAGTTTCCATAATGCCCGTGACAAATCCATCGGGATGAATGATACACACTGCACATACCACACTGCACAGCAACTGAACAAGCTATGTCACCCCCACTCTGAGGAGCAAATCAGTAATCAATATTTGCAAAGGCAACAGCTAATCCTTTGTCAAATCACCGGTTCTGTGATTGAAGAGTTTGCTCAATCCACACAGTTAATCCCTCTTCATCTGGCTGAGCCCCTTATTTATTCCAGACTCTCATAATACCAGCTATGGCAGATTAATACATTTCCCCATGCTAAACACGGCCTGACAACTGATGTGGGTGCTGCTGTCAAGATAATCTGCACAAACATCAGCCTTGTTGTAAAGTAAGCCTCAAATCAACATGAGGAAGCCCAAGTTTACAAATCTGCTCACTGAGACCACTTAGCGCACCAATCACCAGTGACCTCTGGCCTCCTTTCCTAGGGTGAAACTGCACCTCTATGACCAGCTCTGACAAGTCTCCTCCTGTCTCACTGTGAATGCAGCTAAATAAATGTATGTACAGACACACACACACATACATAAGCACACACATACACTTTGTGTGTACGTATGTATAATTTGTTTCTTTGGCTTGTTTTATTGTTCAGTTTTTCAGTCATGTTCAGCTACATTCAGCTCATTTTACAGATAAGGAAACTGAGGCCAACAGGGTGAAGTGATTGCCCAGGGTCATACAGCCAGTATGTGTTTGAAGCTGAACTCAGGTCTTCCTGACTCTAGGCCTGGCAGGTGCTCTGTCCCCTGCACCATATGAAATAATGGGGTTACCCAACTCCTCATAAAAATGGTCAGGACTGAAACTAACAGGAAGCACCAGGGATACTGGAAAAACAAGGATGTCCTTAGAAAAAATGGGGCCTCCAGAAGTGGGGAGAGAAATGTTAGTAAGGGAATGTCTGACCACACTGAGGGACGCTAATGCAATGGAATATTTTTGTAATGTAAGAAATGAGGAATGTATGTGGAGGTATGCTTTACATGACTGCACATGTGTGGTCTGGATCAAGTTGCTTACTGGCTGGGGCAGGGGGAAGGGAGGGATTTGGAACTCAAAGTTTTAGAGGATGAAAGTTTATTGGTTTTACATGAAATTGGGGGGAAAATATTATTCAAAGAAAAAGAAATGAGGAACGTGAGGAATTCAGAGAAAGATGACAAAGCACGTAAAAAGCAACTCCCCAAGATGTCCAATGACCACAATCATTTCAATGGGAAGAAGAGTAAGAGAAGTTAGATTTTGAAGAATTTTCATTGCAATGACTAATCTGGATCCCAGAGAGCAAATAACAAAGCAGCTCTTCTTCCTTAAGGAAAAGAGGTAGCAGCCCAGAGGTCCAGAATGATCCATACCTGGCCAGATACCATATTGTGGCTGGTGTTTTTGCTTACTGTCTCTTTTGTTATGGGAAAGGAGAGTCTTCCAGGAGCCAAGATGTAAAATGCTGTAATTCTCCCATATTCGCTTCCAAAGAACCATGAAATAGCTCCCTGAAACAAATCCTAGAAACAGCAGAACCAGCCAAAAAATAAGGTGAAACAATCTTTTGCCCCAAGAAACTTGAAAGCTCACTAAGCTAGGTCTGTCTCACTTGGACAAAGGGGAATGCAGTCCAGGACAAGAAGTGTCTCAGAAGACCAGCAGCAAGCCCCACCTCAGCAAATCAGTGGGAGAGCCTGAGCCCCAGCACAGAGAGCAAGCAAATACCAACAACCAGGACCCCCCATGTCCCTCAGCACAGCCAGGGGAACGGGCAGACTCCAGCTCCAAGAACCACTACATGCTTCAGTGCAGCTCCAGGAAAACACAGAAACACTCTACTGATCTCAGGACACACCAGACATCAGCACTAGGGCCCTGACTCAGCACCAGGTAGCTGATATGCCCCTACAGCCTCCAGCAGTGCCAGCCACCCCCCACCCCACCCCTCAATGCAGCACCAGACCCGAAGGTCCCCCATGGGCCTCAAGGCCTACAACCCCTGGCACAAGAAGCCTGAGCTCAAATTTAAAAGAAAGAACAAAGGTCAAAAGAGATGAGCAAAAAACAACAAAAAACTGAATCTAACCATAGAAAGTAATTATGGTGACAGGGAAGATCAAGACACAAAATCAGAAGATTGTCAAATCTTGTCAAATGTCAAACATCCAAACACCTATTGGCAAAGCCCCAAAAGAAAACAGGAAGTGGTTTCAAGCCCAGAAAGAACTCATGGAAGAGCTCAAAAAGGGGCTTAGAAATCATATAAGAGAGGTAGAAAAAAACTGGGAAAAGAAATGAGAGTGATGCAAGACAACTGTGAAAAAAAAAAGTCAGCAGCTTGGGAAAAGAAAACAACTGCTTAAAAAGCAGAACTGACCAAAAGGAATTCACCCAATGGAAAAGGAAGTACAAAAGCTAACAGGAAAATAACTCCTTAAAAGTTAGAATTGGACAAGTGGAAGCTAATGACTATGACACATCAAGAATCAAGCAAATTCAAAAGAATGAAAAAAATAAAAGAAAATGTAAAATACCTCCGTGGAAAAAGAGCTGACCTAGAAAACAGATCTAGGAGAGACAATGCCAGAATCAATGGACCAACCGAAAGCCATAATCAAAAGGAGGACCTATACAGCATCTTTCAAGAAATTATCAAGGAAAACTGCCTTGATATCCAGGAACCAGAGGGCAAAACTGGTATTGAAGGAATCCACAGATCATCCCAGGAAAGAGATCCCAAAATAAAAACTCCCAGGAACATTATAGCCAAATTGCAGAACTATCAGATCAAGGAAAAAAATACTGCAAGTGGTCAAAAAGAAACAATTCAAATATCAGGGAGCCACAATCAGGATTCCATAGAATGACTTAACAGTTATAATATTAAGAGAATCAGAGATCAGGGAACATGATGTTCCAGAAAGTAAAAGAATTAGGACTACAAACCAAGAATCACTTACCTGAAGAAATTAAGCATAATACTTCAAGGGGAAAATATGATCATTCAATGAAATAGAAGGATTTCAAGCTTTCATTAGGAGAACATCAGAGCAGAACAAAAAAAAAAGTTTGATTTCTAATATCAAGACCTAAGAGAAGCCTAAACAGGTAAAAAGGGAAAACACAAGGGATTCGATGGAGCTGAATTATTTACATCCCTACACAGGAAGATGATACTTGTAATTCTTAAATATTGTACCACTAATAGTACAGCTAAAAGGAATATACATAGACAGAGGGTATGGATATAAGGTAAATTTGAGGGAATGACATTAAAAAGAAACAACTATGGGATGCAAAAAAAGGGGGAGGTAGAATGGGGTAAATTATTTCACATGAAGAGGTTCAAAAAAACCTATTACAGTGGGGGGAAGATGGGATACTGGGCAACAGGCATTGCTTGAACCTTACTCTCATCAGTACTGGCTCAAAGAAGAAATAATATACACAATCAGATGAATGTAGACATCTAACTTTGTAGCGACAACCACACTGGCATCCCCAGGACGGCTGCTAGCACAGGTTCTTAGATCTGCTTTACTAGGAAAGAGAGCTGCTCAAGGGGTCAGCAGTCTTTTTTTAATTACATTCACTAGTTCCGGGGAAAAGTCAGCACCCTGAACTTCAGAGAAAATACAAGCAGAGAAATAAAGACCAACAGACAGTGGTCTGACTGCCTGAATCAACTATACACTTACATACATCCCTGGATTGAGAGAGCCTTTACAACTGAACATACCAACACTCAGAATATCAACCAGGGAATCACAAGATCCTTCTCATAAAGTAAGCTCCCAAAGCAAAATACCCAGTTAGGGTATATATACATTTCTCAGAGCCAGAAGGCATCACAACCCTCCTGACTCAGTGCCTAATTAGAAATTAGGAAAAGGTGTGAAAGCCTTCCTACAAGCAAGCCTCCCCTAAGCAAGCTTCCCTTAAGGGGCTCCACGTGAGTTGGGGAAGATCTTAAATCCTATTAATATTACAATCTTACTTGACAGGAATGGAGGAAATTAAGTAAAAGGGTAGGGGGAGAAGACT
>WOXC01001661.1:0-26468 GCA_011680675.1 Gymnobelideus leadbeateri
CAAGAGACTGTCAAAGAAAACTGTCCTGAGGTCCTGGAATCAGAAGATAAAATAGCTATTGATAGAATTCACCAGACTCCTCCTGAAAGAGATCCCAAACTGAAAACTCCAAGAAATATAGTAGCCAAATTCCAGAATTATAAGATTAAAGAAAAAATTCTACAAGCAGCCAAAAAGAAACAATTCAAATATCGAGCAACTACAGTTAGGATCACACAGGACCTAGTAGCTTCTACATCAAAAGAGCGGAGGGACTGGAATTTGATATTTCGTAGGGCAAGAGAGCTAGGACTACAACCAAGGATTAACTACCCGGCAAAACTGAGCATAATCTTTCAGGCAAGGAGATGGACGTTTAATGAAGTAAGGGACTTCCAGACTTTCTTAATGAAAAAGCCAGAGCTCAATGGAAAATTTGATCTCCAATTACAAGACTCCAGAAGAACATAAAAGGGTAAACAAGGGTAACATAGACTCACACATGCAGAAGTGCACACACCCACACCCACAAACACAAGCTCATTACCTGGGATGCAACAAGAGCAAAATGTTCACATCCATATATGTGGAGCTGATAACTGTCAATATTTGAAATCTTTATGATTATCATGACCTGCAAAAGGGTTATACTTAGAGGGTGTGGGTATGAATGCACTAACATGGAGTCTAAAAAAAAAAAAGACTATTAAGGGGATCAATGGTACTGTAATGGGAAAAAGGAAAGGATGAGCTAGGAAAAGGTAAAATATGCCATCTGAAGAGGCATCAAAACACACTATAGAAAAAGGGAAAGTAAGACGGAGAGGAACATCATTTAAACACTATTCTCACTGGTTCTGGTTCAAAGAAGGATCAAATTAATCAGTGAAGTTTAAGAATCTAACGTGAATAGACACAAAATTCATTAAATAGAGGAACTGGAGGGAGGGAGAGGAGCACTGTTTGAAATTTACTCTCATTGGTTTGGAATCAAACGGGGAGTAATTTACTCTGATAAGTATAAAAATTTATTGTGTCCTATAGATAGTGGGAGGTAAGGGGGGTGTGAAAAGGAGGAGACTAAAGGGAGGGATTATAAGGGAGGGAAATAGTAGTAAGGGGAGAGGGTAGGTTAAGAAGGGGGGTCACTGGGTGGGAACACTGAGGGAGGGGGAGGTCAAAAAGGAAAACTTCAAGGAGGGGAAGGGAGAAGGAATAAACAAAAACATAAACAGGGGAGGGAATAGGATGGAAGGGAAGAGACAGATAGTCATCATTACTGCGAATGTGAATGGGATGAACTCTCCCATAAAACAGAGGCGGATAGCAGAATGGATTAAAAACCATAATCCTACAATATGCTGTCTTCAAGAAACACATTTGAAACAAAGGGATACCCACAGGGTAAAGGTAAAAGGTTGGAGTAAAATTTATTATGCCTCAGCTAAAGTAAAAAAAGCAGGGGTAGCAATACTTATCTCAGATAAAGCAAAAGCAAAAATAGATCTAATTAAAAGAGATAAGGAAGGAAACTATATCCTACTAAAAGGCACCATTGAGAATGAAGCAATATCACTACTTAATATATATGCACCAAGTGGTATAGCATCCAAATTCCTAGAGGAGAAGTTAAAGGAATTAGAGGAAGAAATAGATAGCAAAACTATACTAGTCGGGGACCTTAATCTCCCCCTCTCTGAACTCGATAAATCTAACCTCAAAATAAACAAGAAAGAAGTTAAGGAGGTGAATAGAATCTTAGAGAGACTAGATATGATGGATCTCTGGAGAAAACTGAATGGGGATAAAAAGGAATTTACTTTCTTCTCAGCAGTGCATGGTACATACTCAAAAATAGACCATGTACTAGGGCATAAAAACCTCACAATCCAGTGCAGAAAGGCAGAAATATTAAGTGCATCATTCTCAGATCATGATGCAATAAAAATTATATGCAATAAAGGGCCATGGAAAGATAGACTAAAAACTAATTGGAAATTAAACAATTTAATCCTAAAAAATTGGTGGGTCAAACAAGAAATTATAGAAATAATCAATAATTTCATTCAAGAGAATGATAATAATGAAACAACATACCAAAATTTGTGGGATGCACTAAAGGCAGTTCTCAGGGGAAGTTTTATATCCCTGAGTGCATACTTAATTAAAGCAGAGAGAAGGGAGGTCAATGAATTGGACATGCAATTGAAAAAGCTAGAAAAAGAACAAATTGAAAATCCCCAATTTAGTACTAAATTAGAAATATTGAAAACCAAAGGCGAGATTAATAAAATTGAAATTAAGAAAACCATTGAATTAATAAATAAAACTAAGAGCTGGTTTTATGAAAAAAATCAACAAAATTGATAGACCCTTAGTCAATATGATAAAAAAAAGAAAGAAGAAAACCAAATTATGAATATCAAAAATAAAAAGGGTGAATCTACCTCCAATGAAGAGGAAATCAAAAAAATAATGAGGAATTATTTTTCCCAATTGTATGCACATAAATATGACAATCTTAGTGAAATGGATGAATATTTACAAAATCACAAATTGCCCAGATTAACTGAAGAGGAAGTGAATTACCTAAATAACCCCATCTCAGAAAAAGAAATCAAACAAGCCATCAATGAACTCCCTAGGAAAAAATCTCCAGGGCCAGATGGGTTTACTAGTGAATTCTATCAAACGTTTAAAGAACAATTGATTCCAATACTCTACAAACTATTTGGGAAAATTAGTGAAGAAGGAGTCCTACCAAACTCTTTCTATGACACAAATATGGTACTGATTCCTAAATCAGGAAGAGATAAAACAGAGAAAGAAAATTATAGACCAATCTCCCTCATGAATTTAGACGCAAAAATTCTAAATAAAATATTAGCCAAAAGACTCCAACAACTTATCACAAAAATAATACACCCTGATCAGGTAGGATTCATTCCAGGAATGCAAGGATGGTTTAATATTAGGAAAACCATCAATATAATTGAGCATATCAACAACAAAACTAGCAAAAATCACATGATCATCTCTATAGATGCAGAAAAGGCTTTTGACAAAGTACAACATCCATTCCTATTAAAAACACTAGAAAGTATAGGAATAAATGGAGCCTTCCTCAAAATAGTTGATAGCATCTATCTAAAACCATCAGCAAGTATTATATGCAATGGGGATAAACTAGAAGCCTTTCCAATAAGATCAGGAGTGAAACAAGGGTGTCCACTATCACCCCTCTTATTCAATCTGGTACTAGAAACACTAGCAGTAGCAATTAGAGAAGAAAAAGAAATCAAAGGAATCAAATTAGGCAAAGAAGTGACCAAGCTGTCACTCTTTGCAGATGATATGATGATATACTTAGAGAATCCTAGAGAATCAAGTAAAAAATTACTTGAGACAATAAATAAATTTGGCAAAGTTGCAGGATATAAAATAAACCCACATAAATCCTCAGCATTCCTGTACATCTCTAATGAAACTCAACAGCAAGAGATAGAAAGAGAAATCCCATTTAAAGTCACTGTAGACATTATAAAATATGTGGGAATCTACTTGCCAAAACAAACCCAGAATCTATATGATCACAACTACAAAACACTTCTCACACAAATAAAAACAGATCTAAATAGTTGGAAAAATATCAATTGCTCGTGTCTGGGTCCAGCTAATATAATAAAAATGACAATTTTACCCAAACTAAACTATATATTTAGTGCCATCCCAATCAATTTACCAAAAAACTACTTTGTAGAGTTAGACAAAATAATAACAAAATTTATTTGGAAAAACAAATGGTCTAGAATATCAAGGGAATTAATGAAAAGAAATGCTAGGGAAAGTGGACTAGCTATGCCAGATCTTAATCTGTATTATACAGCAGCAGTCATCAAAACTGCTTGGTACTGGCAGAGGTGTAGAGTAGTGGACCAATGGAATAGATTAGGTGCAGGAGACCCAGCAGCTAATGAATATAGCAATCTATTGTTCGATAAACCCAAAGACCCCAGTTTTTGGGATAAGAATGCACTATTTGACAAAAACTGCTGGGAAAACTGGAATACAGTATGGCAGAAACTGGGCATAGATCACTATCTAACACCATATACCAAAATCAAGTCTAAATGGGTGCATGATCTAGGTGTAAAGGATGATACTGTAAGCAATTTGGGAAAGCAAGGAATAGTTTACCTGACAGATCTGTGGAGAGGGGAAGATTTTAGGACCAAACAAGAATTAGAGAGCATTATAAAATGCAAAATGGATAACTTTGATTACATTAAATTGAAAAGCTTCTGCACAAACAAAGCCAATGTAACCAAGATCAAGAGGGAGGTGGGAAATTGGGAAAGAATTTTTACAACTTGTGTCTCTGATAAAGGACTCATTTCTAAAATTTATAGAGAATTGAGCCAAATCTATATGAATACAAGTCATTCCCCAATTGATAAATGGTCAAAGGATATGAATAGGAAGTTTTCAGAGAAAGAAATTAAAGATATCTATAAGCATATGAAGAAATGCTCTAAATCACTATTGATTAGAGAAATGCAAATCAAAACAACTCTGAGATACCACATCTCTCCAGTTAGATTGGCTAAGATGACAAAACAAGAAAGTGACAAATGCTGGAGAGGATGTGGGCAAATTGGAACACTAATACATTGCTGGTGGAGTTGTGAACTTATCCAACCATTCTGGAGAGCAATCTGGAATTATGCCCAAAGGATTATAAATAATTTCATACCCTTTGACCCAGCCATACCACTTTTAGGGTTATATCCCAAAGAGATCATAGTAGTGGGAGGAAGAACCATATGTACAAAAATATTTTTAGCAGCCCTTTTTGTGGTTGCAAAGAATTGGAAACTAAAGGGGTGCCCATCAATTGGGGAATGGCTAAACAAGTTGTGGTATATGAATGTAATGGAATTTTATTGTGCTCTAAGAAACGAGGAGGTGACGGATTTCATAATTACCTGGAGAGACTTATACAAACTGATGCTGAGCGAGAAGAGTAGAATCAGAAGAAATTTGTATACAATCACAGACATACCATATCTGTGAGGACCAACTATGACAGACTGGACTCTTTTCAGCAATGCAGTGATATAAGTTAATCCCGAATGACTCAAGAAAGTGAGAAATGCGCCATCCAGAGATATAACTAGAAAGAACTGAGCCTGAATCCTGATGGAAGCAAACTAAATGATCTTGTTCTTCTCATTGTTTGGTTTTACTTCTTCCTTGCCATCTTTCATCCCACCTAGTACAATATGCCTTTGTAATTGGAATAATGTTTAATATGAATGCATTTGCAGACCCTATACTGTACTATATGCTGTCATGAGGGGAGGGGGGAGGGAAGTAAAGGAAATTTGAAAATCAAAAAAAAAAGAAAATAGATGCAAGAGAGAGAATTTAAAAATTATTGGACTACCTGAAATCCATGATCAAAGAAAGAACCTAGAAATCATCCTTCAAGAAATTCTCAAGGAAAATTGCCCTTATGTTTTAGACCCAGAGGGGGAAATAGAGGTTGAAAGAATCCACTGATCACTTCCTGAAAAAAGATCCACAAAAGAAAACTCCCAGGAATATTATAGCCAGGTTCCAGAATCCCCAGATCAAGGAGAAAATACTACAGGCAGCCAGGAAGAAACAATTTCAATATTGTGGAAACAATCAGAATAGCACAGGACCTAGCAGCTTCTACACTCAGGGACTGAAGGGCATGGAATATGATATTCCAGAGGGCAAAGGACCTGGGATTAAAATCAAGAATCACCTACCCAGCAAAACTGAGTATCTTGTTTCAGGGGAAAATATGGTCATTCAGTGGAATAGAGGACTTTCAAGCATTCTTGAGGAAAAAACCAGAATTGAATAGAAAATTTGACATCCAGACACAAGAAGCAAGAGATGCCTGAGAAGGTAATCAGGGAAAAGAAATCAAAAGGAACTTATCAAAATTGAACTATTTACATTCCTACATGGAAAAACAATAACTCTGACTGATGAAACCTTTCTCAGTATGAAAATAATTGAAGAAGGGTATATGGACATATAAATACATATGTGAATGTGTGTATATATATATTTACAGGTATACAAGGATAGAGGGAACAGGTTGAATTTGGTGGGAAGGGATGATACTTACGGGGTGAAGTTAAGAAATGAGAGAGGAATGTGGCAAGAGGAGATGGGGAGAGACAAGGTGGGGGTAAACTATCTCATGTAGAAGAGGCAAGGGGAAGTAGTTGCAGGGGTGGGGGGAAGAACAGGAAGGCAAAAAGGCAAAACCATATTCTCATTGAATTTGGTTCAGGGAGAGAATGTCATATGAACTAAATGGGATATCTCACCCTACAGGAGAGTAGTGGGGAGGGGGATAAGTGGAGGGATAATGGAGGGGAGGGCATGCTGGGGGAAGGGGAGTTTGGAGGCACTCACTTTTGAAGAGGGACAGGATCAAAGTAGGGAATTGACCAGGTGGGAGATAGGATGGTTGGGAAGGAAATATAGCCAGTCTTTTACAATATATATACTATGGTAATGTTTTGCATAGCTATACATGTACAACATATACTGAATTGCTTATCTTCCCAGCGGGAGTGGGTGACAAGGGACGAAGGGAATGGATCTGGAATTCGAAGTTTTAAATTTAAATGTTTCAAATATATATAAATACTATTATTAGTACTATTTTGCATGTAATTGGGAGATAAGTTGTACAGGCAATGGGGCACAGAGATTCACCTTGCCCTAATGGAAAAGTCGAAGGGGATATGGGAGAAGATATGGGAGAGAGCAGATTGGATGAGGTGATATCCTGTGGGACTGCTATTCTGGGGTTGTGGGTAGGAGAAAAATGGGGAAAAAATTTGTAACTCAAAATCTGGCAGAATTGAATGATGTAAACCAGAAGTTAATAAAGCATTTGGAAATAAAAAAAAAAGGAAATGTATCTTTTCCCCATTCTCCTAAGTCACTTAGCTGTGAGACAGAGGGTGACCTATTTCACCAATTAACAGAGTCAGAAGGAGAAGCTTAGCTATCTTCACCATGACATCTTTGTGAGGAACTGCTAAGGGGATTTCATTATATGCATCTGCATCTCCAGCCATGATAGCAGTTTTTATTACTTCTTTCAACTTTCTCATACAGTTTCTTAAGTGAGTACCAGGGTCTGTCTCCACTAGGCCACATAGAATCAGTGGGATGCATTCTATTGCATCCATCAGCAGCTAAAGCTAACAGATTGGTCATATTATTACCTCCTGCCAAATGAAAATTTCTGGACAAAAGGATTCTGGCAAATCCTTATAAATTTCAAGCAGTCCATTCTATCTATTACTATCCCAGCACCTCCTTTGTCATTGATTCATACCATCCAAAACACTAAGGATTCTCCCATCCTTTGCATGAATCTGTTCAAAATATCAGTAATCTCCTGTTGAGTGAAATCCTCAAGTATTTTCTTGAATAATGCTTGCCCTCCCTGACTCTCCTGCTTTCTTTTCAGTATAGGGTGAGCTTCTGGCCCTATAGAAGCTTCACCATGAAACAATGTATCATTCTGTATTGTATCACTTGCTCCCAATGCACTCTCTTGGGAGTTGTTGTCATAGCAACTAGGCTCAGACTCTACCAAAGCTATATGAACTTTCCTCCTGTTACTTTTTTGCTTCTTTTCCTGAGCCCAGTTTACAGCAGCCCTCTCTGCGTCAAGACTCTCCAGTACTCTATCCTTCCACCTGAGACTCAGCTTGCTCTTCTAAAGGAGGTCTTGCCTTCTGGCACTTAGCCAACTCTTGTAACAACTTGTCTCTTCTTTTACATACAATATGGTAGCCTGTTAGTAAAACAGCCTCTTGGAAGATCTTCAAATTCCCATTCTCATTATGGACCCCAAGGTGTGACCTGGATGAGGATCTAGCAAAGGAAAGGAAAAGGAGTGGCCAGATAAATAGAAGAACTACAAGAGAGTAGTGTCCTCAAAACTCAAAGAGAGCAGCAAGGATAGGAAAGTGACCAATAGTCAAAGGCTGCAAAGAGGATGAAGATTGAGAAAAGACCATTAGATTTGGTAATTAAGAGATTCCTGGACATTTTGGAATGAGCAGTGTCAGTTGAATCATGAGGACAAAAGTCAGATTGTTGAGAGTTAGAGGAAAGAAGGTGGAGGCACATAGAGCAGACAGCCTTTCAAGGAGTTCAGGGCCAAAAGGCAAAAGAGATATGAAATTATAGAAGACATAGATGGAACAAGTGAAGGTTTGTTGAGGATGGGCAATTTTGTAGGCAGAATAGAAGGGTTGACTTCTTCCAGGGATGATGTGTGGGACAGTAAAGACTCTTGCCCAAGTTAAACTCAGAGACTTCTTAAGGTAGATAGTAGAAAAGAGTTTATTATGATCTTTTGAGAAAAGGTGTAACCAATGTGACAAAGGGCCAGAGGGGAGAAGCACCCTGAAAAAGGCAAAAGCATGATTATAAACCCCTAAGGTGGGAATTCCACACCCTCTCAACTGTCCCACCTTACCATTGGTTGGTAAGGCAAGCTCACAATCTTCTCATTGATGCCAACCAATCAGCACAAAGCAATCTCAATCCATTACCATAATTATTACTAATAAGGCTCTAATTTTGTTAGATAATGTACGTAATGCATGAGGTCCACCTATGCAAGCACAGTAACAACCCCAGAATTCTGAACCCCCTACAGTCCTACCCAGATGTGTCCTTATCTGGGCCTGAGTGTCCCAAGGTCACTGTCTGCTTTCTGATTGGTCAAATCCACCTGCTGCTGCCAGCTCCTTTTATTCTACATTATTTCATTCTTAGTATTATCTAGGAATTCTCTGGGAACTAGGAACCCAGCTTCTTTCCAAGGCTACTGCCTCAACTCTTCCCCAGGCTACTGTCTGATACTTTTTATCAGTAGTCTTGTTTCAGCAATTATTGCAGTTCTATAGAAACTTAACCCTTTGCTACCTCTCACACTATCATTCCTTTCCCCAAACTAAAAATTTGACTAATTTGATCTCAATAGTTAATCTAATCAGTTATATTAATACCCAATAGCTCTTACATTACCTTGAAATACACAATTACACACACACACACACACACACACACACACACATACACATACACACACATATGGGGAAATGATACTGAACTTGGTTACAAAATATAAGGAAGAAATAAGAATGTATATAGGATGTTCAGAATGGGGAAACTTCACTGCAAGTTATCCCTCACAATGAGGAAAAAGGCCATTCCCTAAAGTCTTGGGGTAAGGTAAGTAATTTCACCTCTCAGTATTTGTCCTCTGACCACAACTGTGTAAGACCCTAAGAAGAATCCACCCTTGAGGCATGATTCCTATGTACAGGTAAAACATCTAAATTCATTCAACTGATTAATATACTCACCACTGATCTTAACCTCTCCATCTCAGTGATTCTGAATTCCCAGGTGCTACTGTTCAAATTCATTCTCTGTTCTCCACCACCAAATCCTTTAGTCCAAATCCCCTCAATCCAAATCTCTTTCCTCAACTCCCACAGTAACACTACTCATCCCTTACACTATACTCTTGGAAATAACTGCTCCTTGGGTAACAAACTTGCTTCCTTCTTATTTTTTTTCTTTTCCCACTCCATCTTTTGGCTCTCATTAGGACCTGGCTCTCTCCTAACAATACAGTTTTCCTAGCCTTCCTTTCCAACACTGAATCCATTTTTGCCAAGTTCTTCCTCTACCACTATCACTCAATAACCTCTCCTTCATTGAAATTCACTCAAATGATGTGAGCTAGCATTTATATAACACTATTTACATGGAATTGTGTGCTGTGCTAAGCACTTTACAAATATCATATTTGATCCTCACCAACACTCAGCAATGTAGGTGCTATTATTATCCTCATTTTGGTGCACTAAAAACTGAGACAACTGAGTTCCAGAGTGAAAAGCTACATAATTAGTAAATGTACAAGACCAGACTTGAACTTAGTTCTTACTGACATAGGGTCCAGAACTCTATTCATTGTTTCACCTACCTGCCCATATCAATCAAAATTCTAGTACCTCTTGTCTATTCACTTTCAGGATAGTCCCTTCCTTTCCCCAGTGAGTTCAGGGCCTGATTCATGTTTTTTTTTCTTTTCTCCTCAACTTTTGTGCTCATATTATGACACTTCAAAAAACATATTGATATTTGTTCAAACATAAACCTCACAGTTACTAAATTTACCCATTTTACATAACCTACTTCTCCACACCACCTTAGCTACAAACAAAAATGATTATTGTCATGATCTTATCATTCATAACTATGTTTTTTTATGTCTTTGTCATCTCTGAAATGCCCATCTTTGATCACAATTTGTTGTTATTCCTCATTTCTCTCTGCCATTCAACCTCAGACCCTGTTCTATATTTACATTCTGACCACCAATCAGTTGACCCTTCAATTCTTTCCTAGGCTATTGCCTCTATGGCAGCTATACTCTTCTCCCTCCCTTATCTTGACCCTCTGGCAAATAAATTTGGTTCCATAATGTTCTGTTCTCTGGAGTTCAAGACCATTTATTGCACATTGCCAAGCCTTAGCCCTGGATTATCCCTATCACCCATTGTCTTTGCTCCAATATATATGTTGGGGTATAACAACAATGCAATTCTCACAATGCATTTGGTGATTATAAATATGCTGGTATAGTTATTAATCACAAAATGAAGCAGAATCTTTACATGGGGGCATAGCCAGAACATTTATTCAAATACCAGAAAGCTGAATCCCCAAACCAGAAATTCAAAGCCATCACAGCAGCCACTGAGTTGGCACACATAGTTCATGCAGTATTCTCAAATCCTCAAAACAAAACAGTCTGCCCCAGGCAAAGATTCTCCTCTTCTCACTCACAGTAACTGCTCAGCCTTTATGCAGCTTGTTTCCAGCAGCTCTCCCGCTCCACCCCCCCCCCCCAACAGATCAAGTTCCTGGCAGTCCTCAGCAGGAGTCCTCATCAGAAGTTCTGGCTGGGTCAAGGAAGAAATCTGCACCGCCACTGGCACTTCTAGTCACCACACTGGCTCCTGCCCAGCCCCTACTTGTCTCTGGTTCCTTCCTGCTATGTAAGCATGGAAGATCTTCAAATCCCATTACCATTACATTGGGAAAAACATAAAATTATGCTTTAGGATTTTCAGAAGCCAACATGGCAGAGTAAGCAGTAAATCACCTGAAGTCTCTGCCAAAAAAAAAACTATGAAATACGACCCCCAAACTAATACTGGAATGGCAGAACCATCAAAAAGATGAGGTGAAATAATCTTCTAGCCCAAGAACCTTACAAGGTAGGCAGGAAAGGTCTGTTTCACTTGGGCAGAAGGGGAGCAGAGGAAGGAAGCATCCTGGTGAGCCAGCAATAAACACTGACTCAACAAGCCATTGGGAGAGGTCCTGAGCTCCAGCCAGCAGGCAAACATCAGCACCAGGATCCCCCAAGTGCCTCAACATAGCACGAGCCTAATAGGCAGATACCAGTGCACCAGTGCCTCAGTGTAGTCCTGTAGTGAACAGACACCAGCATAGTAATCCACCATGTACCTCAGCACAGCCTTAGGCAAATGTGCACACCCCAGCTCCAGGACACCCCCCCACACACATAACACACATTCCAGAGCACATCATCAGGTAAGGTTCTAGACCCTGAGTGCCTCAGCAGGCCCAAGGCTTCCTGATGAACCTCAGGGAAGCACCAGTGGAGTACTAGGCAAATAGCCAAGGACTATAGTCCGACAGCACAAGAAGACTGAGATAATGCATTTCCACCCCATGGGCAGAATTCAAATTTAAAAGTAAAGGGAAAAACTGGAAAAGATGAGGGAAAAAAATCTGACCACAGAAAGTTATCATGGTTACAGGGAAGATCAATACACAAACTCAGAAGAGGGGAATAATGACAAAATGTCTATGGGTAAAGACCCGAAGAAAAATGGGAATTGGAATCAAGCACAGAAAGAACTTGTGGAAGAGGTCAAAAAAGATTTTAAAAATCAAATAAGAGAGGTAGAAGAAAAATTGGAAACGAAATGAGAGTGATGTAAGAGAATCAGGAAAAAAGAGTCAACAACTTAGAAAAAGAGAACAATTCTTTAAAAATAGAATTGGTCAAATGGAAAGGAAATACAAAAGCTAACTAAAGAAAATAATTTAAAAATTAGAATTGGACAAGTGGAAGTTAATGACTCTATGTGACATCAAAAATCATTCAAACAGAATCAAAAGCACGAGAAAATAGAACATGTAAAATATGTCATTGACAAAGCAATTGACCTGGAAAATAGATCCAGAGAGATAGCTTAAGAATCATTAGACTACCTAAAAGTTATGAACAAAGGGAAAATCAGGACATAATACTTCAGGAAACTGTCAAAGAAAGTTGTCCTGACATTATAGAACAAGAAGGTAAAATAGAAATTAAAAGAATCCATCAAATCACCTCCTGAAAAAAAGCTCCCAGGAACATTATAGGCAAATTCTAGAACTCCCAGGTCAAGGGAAACTATAGCAAACAGCCAGAAAATAAGAATTCAAATGCCAGGGAATCACAATCATATTACACAGGACTTAAGTTGCAACCTTGAAAGATCAGAGGTCATGGAACATGATACTCCAGAAGGCAAAGGAGCTAGGACTACAACCAAGAATCACCTACCCAGTAAAATTGAGCAGAATTGTTTCGGGGATATCACTTAATTTCCTCTAGTGCCTATTAGCAACATATTGTTTCCCTACTTAAATCTTTTAAATAAGTGGAGTTGTTTTCTTTCTTTTCTTTTTTTTTCCTTTGTCGGGGGTCGGGGGGGAGGTGGGAGTTTGGCTTTTTTTAAGATCATGATTGCTATTCTTTTCTAACCTCAGCTGAAGCATAGTAGATTCTGCTCTAACCCCTTATTTTTACTTCGTATGTCTCTCTGTTTCTTTTTTTTAAATTTAAACAAATGCTTTATTAATTTCTGTTTTACATCATCCATTTCCACAAGATTTTGAGTTACAATCATTCCCCCCCCCCGTTTTCCCCTACCAACCCTCCAAGAATAGCAGTCCCCCAAGATATAGCTTCCTCCAATCTGCTCTCTCCCATATCATCTTCCATACCCCCTTCGACTTTTCCATTAGAGGAAGGTGAATTCTTGCCAAGTACAGGGACATGAAATATCTTGGGACCAAATGTCATGGTAATGGGACTTGAAGATCTTCCATTCCCCTTGAACTTGCTGTAGGAAGGGGTGAGCAGGAAGGAGCCAGAGCCAAGTAGGAGCTGGGCTGGAGCCAGAGTGGTTACTAGAAGTAGTGGCAGTGGGAGTGAGAACTTATTTTTTTGAGCCATCCAGAACTTCTGCTAAGGACTGCTTCTGAGGACTACTGGACTCTGGAACTGTGGGGGGGCCAGAGCTGCTCAATAAACTGAGCAGTTATTGTGAGTGAGGAGAGGAGAATCTTTGTCTGAAGTAGCCTGTTCTGTTTTGAAGGCATGCAATGTGGGTGTTTACTGCATTAACCACCTGTGCCAACTCAGTGCTACTGTGATGGCTTTGATTTTCTGGTTTGGGGACTCAATTTTCTGGTATTTGAATAAATGTTCTGGCTATGTCATCTTGTAGAGAATCTGTTATATTTTGTGATTAATAACCATTTCAGCATATTTAGAGTTACCATAGGCATTGTGAATACCGCATTTTTGATACAATAACCTACCCTTCCCCTGTAATAGGTCCTTATTGCCTCTTCATGTGAAATAATTTACCTCTCCCTTCCTTCTGTACCCAGCATACTCTTCTTCCCCATCCCTTGATTTTTTATGCCATTCCCTCAAATTCACCTCTGTTTATGTATATTCCTTTTAGCTGTACTAATACTGATACAATTTTTAAAAATTATAAGTGTCTTCTTCCCATGTAGGGATGTAAATAGTTTCACTCTCTTGAATCCCTTATGTTTTCTTTTCCCTTTTTACTTGTTCATGCTTCTATTGGATCTTGATTCTTGGAGGTAAAATATTTGGTTTAGTTCTGGTCTTCTCCTTATGAAAGCTTGAAATCCTTTTATTTCATTGAATGACCACCTTTCCCCTTGATGTATTGTGCTTATTTTTGCTAGGAAAATTATTCTTGCTTGTAGTCCTAGCTCCCTGACCTTCCTCAATATCATATTCATGACCTCTGATCCATTAATGATGTAGCTGCCAAGTCCTGTGTAACACTAATTGTGACTCCCTGATACATGAATTGTTTCTTTCTAGCCACTTGTAGTATTTTTTCCTTAACCTGATAGCTCTGAAATTTGGCTATAATGTTCCTTGGAGTTTTTATTTTGGTTTTCTTTCCTGTAGTGATTGGTTTATTCTTGCATGGAAATGGGATTTGAAGATCTTCCATGCCCCTTGAAGTTGCTCACATAGCAGGAAGGGGTGGGGCAGGAAGGAGCTGAGCCAAACTATTTTTTGAGCCTATTTTGCCATCTAGTTCTAGGACATCAGAGCAGTTTTCCTTGATAAATTCTTGAAGGATATTGTCTAGGTCTTCCTTTTGATTGTGACTTTCAGGTAGTCCATGATTTTGATATTATCTCTCCTAATCTATCTTCCAAATCAGTTGTTTTTCCCATGAGGTATTTTACATTTTCTCCCATTTTTTTCATCCTTTTGAATTTGTTTGATTGATTCTTGATGTCTCATAGAGTCATTAGCTTCCACTTGCCCAATTCTAACTGTTTTCCTCAATTAGCTTTTGGACATTCATTTCCATTTGACCAACTATACTCTTTAAGGAGTTTGTTTTCTTCAATGGATTTTTGTATCTCCCTTTCCAATTCTACTTTTTAAGTGGTTTTCTAAGCCATTGACTCTTTTTTCGTAATTCTCTTGCATCACTCTCACTTCTTTTCCCAATTTTTCTTCTACCACTCTTACATTATTTTTAAGCTCCTTTTTGAGTTCTTCCATGAGTTTTTTTTTTACTGTGTTTGAGACCACTCCCAATTTTTCTTTGGGATTTTGCCCACAAGTCTTTTGACATTGTTGACCTCTTCTGAGTTTGTATCTTTGTCTTCCCTATCATCATAATATCTTTCAGTGGTCAGATTCTTTGTTGTTGTTGTTTTTTGCTCATTTTTTTTTGCCTTTTTCCTTTAAAAAAAATTTTAGCTCTGCTCCCTGGGTGAGAGGGGCACTGCTTCAGGTTTCTTGTGCCACTGACTGCAGGTACTGGCAGTTTACCAGGTACTGTGCTGATGTTGCCCTGAGGCCCATGGGGGCTCCTTATGTTTGGTGCTGTGCTGAGGGGGTGGCTGGCACTCCTGGAGGCTATAGTGGTCTGGCTGTTTACCTGGTGCTGAACTGGGGTTCTAGTGGTGATGTCTTACTTGTACTGAGGTTTGGTGGCATGTTTCTGCATTTCTCCTGGGCTTACATGTGGAGGTGGTCTATGAAACGTGGAGTGGAATAATAGACAAACCGAGACCACTGAGGCAAAAAAAGAAAAAATTTATTACGAGTTCGAACCCGGGTCCCACCATACATTTTAGATGGAGGACCCCGAGTGTCTCCTCGGGTGCTTTTTTATACAGTTATGAGGGGAAAGCAGGAAACATTGAGCTCACTGATTGGCTTAGTGAGACTCAGCTAACTCTTAGAGACAAGGAGTTGTCGGGAAATGATTGGCTAGCAGACTTAGTTGAGTCTTGGAGATAGAGGCTCGATGCCAACTTCATGGGCTATAGGGGAGGGGTGAGAGCAAACAGGTGTCAGGTGGGGGGGGCAGTTGAGGCAGTTGACTCAGTTCCCAAATCTTATAGGTCAACATGACATTGTGGTTAGGGTTGGGAAAGCATGCATTCTTCAAGAAAAAACAAGGTTATTCTATAATCTCCTGAGGTTTGGCCCTATTTCATATTTGGCTCCATTTCATTCCCCACTTCTTTTTATCAGAGGGAATCGAATCCTAGATTCAAACACAATGTTCCTCAGGGATCTTCTGGTAACGGGTTCGGAGGAACAAAATGCACAACTCATCAGTTCGGGACTTGAGGAGGATAAAAAGAGATCTGAGAAGGAGTGGGCCAAAAACAAGGGCCAGAAACAATAAAACCAAAGGACCGGCGAGAGTGGTCAGTAAAGTAGTCAACCAAGGGGATGAAGAAAAAAGAGTCTGATACCAATTGTTCTGGGCTTGGCGGGCTTTCTCCCTGTCAGCCAAATGTTTTCGTAATTGGCTCAGGCCATCCCTAACGACCCCAGAGCGATTGGTATAGAAACAACAGGCTTCACTCTGGTGTAATGTTGTCATGTGGGAATAGAGTCCACTTTGACAGCAGTAGGTGTAGTGGGGATTGTGACGTGTGGTCCCTTCCACCTCTGCTCCAGACCATGAATTTCTTTTTACCAGCACAGAATCCCCAGGTTGAAACAGGTAAGCTGAGGCATAACTCCGGATCGGGATCAGGATCAGGAGAGCTGAGGGAAGGAGTTTTTTTTCTGAATCGCCTGCAGACCCTGAAGGAACTTGATAAAGGGAAGAGTTAGTGATTTCAGCTTTTAGGTCTTCCTAGATTAGAGGAAGAATAGGTGGTAATCTTCCATATGTTAGGGAATGGTCTGGACTTTCTCAGCCTTGAGTTCTGAGCTCTGAGAAAATTTCAGATGCCAGCTGCTCAAGGAAGTCAAAGCTGAGAATCCAAGGACCTAATCATCTCCCCCTTAAAACAGTTGGGACCCAAAATCATTTGGGTAGATCTATGTTTCATAGGAAGCTGGGTACACAGATTATATATACAGTATATTCACTCAGGAAGAAAGATAATTCAGAAATTGAATCCTTAACATACATTCAGTTACAAATGTTAACTTTTGCTTAGAGCATGAAACAACTACAAATTCGGATCAAAAGAGCCAGATCTCTTCTGTTTTCACAACTCATTACATTAGTTTAGCAATAAATTTATCTTGCAAATGAAAGTTTTAATAGGCCTCTTAAAATTACACTAGAGATTTGAAAATTTCTTCTAAAAGTATTTTCCCTTCTCTTAACAATTTCAAGATTTATAATTGATCACTAAACTTTTATGAAGAAAGTTAGTTGAAAACTTTCAAAATGACCTTAAACAATTTGCATACTTTCTGCACATGTTCCAATTCCAAATGAAAAATAATAATAGATTTTCCAGTAAGCTTACACGAAAGAACTCATATCTGTTACTGACTACGTGCTCTGATCATGGAAACTTGCTATAGAAGGAAAAAAAACAGGGACATGTGACATTCCAAATATGACAGGATAAAACATCCTTGACTCTGTTTAAATTCAGGTAAAGTCACAGATATCCAACCATGCAGTATCTGTTCCATCTTATAGCTAGACTCAGGAATAGGTGGGAAACATTCCTTTTCAAAGGAATCCCATCGGTAAACTGAGCCAGGAGGGATCCCATCCCAGACAGAGGCTAAGATTGTCCCTTCGGCCTTTACCAAATGTAGACTTCCACCTATCAGCAATACAGGATCACATTCCCTCTGAGTAGCTTGTGGCATTTTTTCCGAGATACTGATTTAATGCAGACAACTATACCCAAATTCAAACTCAAAATAAAATTTAGTTATGGTCCCAAGTGCCTTTTACCTCACACAATAAGCTTCACTGATCACAGCTTAGAGCTAGTTAATTATTTTTATTTTCATGGAGCTGCACTAAGAAATGATGATTTATCAGGTCTCACAAATGTAAAGAATTCCAGCGACATCTTTCTTTCTGAAATCTAAAAGCCAATTGATAGAAATCCTTTTAATCTTTGCAACTTCTTAGCAAGTTAGGTTCATTTAAAACTACACTTAAACAAGTTCCTTTCCCAGGCTGAATGACCTTGCCTATTAAACAAAGACAGACTTGGAAGCTTATGATTTCCCAAATTACAATACTCTGAGACTTTAAAAAAACTGCTTCTTATACAGCATAGATAATACAACTTTTTACCAGTAACAATGTCATAAACAATTATCATGTTCTTAAATTTGAACTTTGAAATAAAAACAAAGAATTACCAATCTGGTGACCTTAAAAATCAAGTTTTTGAAGTTACTCAGAACTAAAATTTTCTTCTTGCCACACACCTGATCAACTTATCACTAAAAATTAATTACATTCTGGAATCTCACATAGATGGTGAATGTGGTGATCCATAAACCTTCAAATTATCATAAATACATCCTTAGATGAAGCAAGCTTGAAAACCACATCTCTATATTTTTTTCCTTTTTCCCCCAAGTTTCTCATTTGCTCAATAAGAATTCTACAAAATGCCTTTCCAATTCCCTGTGTACATTCACTTCATCATTAGTAATGTGGAAACTATAACTTTTGTCACTGCATATTTCTAGAATAGCCAAAAAGTTAAATGAACAACCAGCTATCACAATAAATATCAGCAGCATTATTACTACCTATTTGTATCCCAAATATAACAGCTTTAAATTGTCAAATCTTATAACATAAAAAATCCAATTCACATAAAATAAACAGAAGACAAAATTAGCAAAACTGATAAAATACCATAGCTGTTTTACAAAACTTTTCTCCATCTTTTAGTTTCAACAAAATTCAAAATGAAAATTGCTTTATCTAACATTTCTGGCTCACAATGGTCACTCAAACTTTTACAGTATAAGAGGATTTTACAATTTAGAGATACCATAATAACACAATGACATTATGACATTAATTGCATTTCCAATTCATCACATACAAAAATTACTGATAGAAAAATTGGGCTTACCAAGTACAGAGGCTGGGGTGTTGCAGCTCCCCCCTTTTTTTTTTCAAGTCGGGGAGCTTAACTCAAATTCCCTATATTCTTTAGCACACTCTATTTCTCTTCTAGAATGAGAGACTTTAATAAATTTTTGTAAAATGTTTTCAGCAATTTAACTTTTACTCCAATAAGCTTTAATTTATGTGTCCACTCCTTACAAGACCTTCTTTGAAAGTGATATCTTTGACCTCTCCAGCAAGTGATATTGGGGGGGGAGGCGCCTTCCCCCTTTCTCACTACTAGAGAACCCAAAAGAAAATTCCCTTTTTCTTATCAAATCTTAGAAAATATTCCAGTTTGCCTAAATGCCAAATAGTAAAATGAATTCTGACTTATCTTTAGCATCAAATTAGGAGTGACACTTTTTTACTTCTCACATGAATTCAATTGACTTACAGTTTTATTCTAATACACAGATTTTTTCCTCTTTTAGGTGAGGCAGGAAATAGTTAAATTTTCATCTGCCTGCCTCTTTGATTTGAGGGGAGAAAATTCCCTCATTATTTCTTATCGCCTTCTCCTCATTCCACTTGGCCAGAGTGGAATGAAGAGGAGGAGATTTTCAAACTTTTAAAGATCTTAAAACTTCTGTTCACACTTCTCAACACCAAATACCATCTCTATCTTAACTTAAACAAGACAATATTTACCTCTCTTTTCTCTTCTTCTCCAGCCTGCATTCAGCATCAGCGAAGGGAGGAGGGAGAGAGAGCTAAGAGCCTTCCAAAGGAAGGTCCGGCAGTCCAGCTGCAGTTTAAACCTTCCATGATGTTAGATTACACACTCACTCATTCACACAGACACACAAAAAAACAGAACAGAGAGAGAAACTGACAGGAACGTTACAAAAGCTCACAGAGGATTGTTAGAAATCCCCAGGCACAAATCATGTTTGCTTGGCTTCCAGATAGATGCTAATGGAGGCCAGGTACAAATCATAATGTTAATCAAGTAGGACTCTAACCCACAATTTGATTAACCCAATGCTGATCAAGTGGGACTCTAACCCACAATTTGATCAGTTTACCTAATGTTAATCAAGTGGGACTCTAACCCACAATTTGATTAACCCAATGCTGATCAAGTGGGACTCTAACCCACAATTTGATCAACTTAAACCCAAGGGCCTTAGGGGTCGTCACCTCCCTCGGCCGGGGTTCGGGAAGTTAATGGCAGCGTCCCGCCCTTCCCGAACCAACCAAGCTCATGAGACTCCAGAAATTGCTAGCCAAAAAAATACCAGAATCAACAAAAAAGAAACATTATTTTGGGTCAGGCCTGACTTACCGGCGCCGAGCAGAGCCTAGGGTCCAAATTCCAAGGCGTCGAGGATCTCGCTGGGGCCTCCATATGAAACGTGGAGTGGAATAATAGACAAACCGAGACCACTGAGGCAAGAAAAAGAAAAAAATTATTACGAGTTCGAACCCGGGTCCCACCATACATTTTAGATGGAGGACCCCGAGTGTCTCCTCGGGTGCTTTTTTATACAATTATGAGGGGAAAGCAGGAAATATTGAGCTCACTGATTGGCTTAGTGAGACTCAGCTAACTCTTAGAGACAAGGAGTTGTCGGGAAATGATTGGCTAGCAGACTTAGTTGAGTCTTGGAGATAGAGGCTCGATGCCAACTTCATGGGCTATAGGGGAGGGGTGAGAGCAAACAGGTGTCAGGTGGGGGGGGGGCAGTTGAGGCAGTTGACTCAGTTCCCGAATCTTATAGGTCAACATGACATTGTGGTTAGGGTTGGGAAAGCATGCATTCTTCAAGAAAAAACAAGGTTATTCTATAATCTCCTGAGGTTTGGCCCTATTTCATATTTGGCTCCATTTCAGTTTAGTCACTATTTGCCTAGGGTTGTGCTGAAGTAGATGGAGGATTTGGCCACTGGAGTATGTCTGTTTATCTCGTACTACACTGAAACACATAGTGATTCTTAGAGTTGGAGTCTGCCAGTTGCCCTGGCTACGCTAAGGCATGTGGTAGGTCCTCGTGTTTATGTTTGTCTGTTCCACCCACTGGAACTCAGGAGCTGCTGGTTTGCTGGGGCAGGGCTTGATGCTGGCTTGATGGGACTCTCCTTGTCCTGCCCTATGATCCCATTTTACATGAGTGAGATGATCTTTCTTGCAGTTTCTTGGGCTAAAAGATTATTTCACCCCATCCTTTTGCTTGTTCTGCTGTTCCAAGATTTGTTTTGGGGCACTATTTTATGGTTGCTCGTAGGTGAGCATATAAGAGTTACAGTGACTTACTTGTAACTCTACCTCTTGGATCCTGGAAATCTTTTCCACTCAGATTGAATGGTGGTTCCATGTTCAGTTCTAACTGTTGCTTCTTGAGCCACATACAGGTTCCTGAGGAGATAAAATGATCTGGTACTCCCAATCTCTTTGAGGACTTGCCACATTTTGTTGTAATTCACAGAGTTAAAAGCATTAGTGTAATCAATGAGACAGAAGTAGATGTGGAAATTAAAGCAGTTATTAAGAGTTATTTTGCTTAATGATATGGCAATAAATCAGACAATCTCAATGAAATAGATGAATATTTACCAAAATATGAATATAAATCATCCAGATTAACAGAAAAGGAAATAGAATACTTAAATAACCTAATCTTACACAAAGATATTAAACAAATAATCAGAGAGCTACCTAAGAAAAAATCCTCAGGACCTGACTAATTCAGAAGTGAATTCAACCAAACACTTAAAGAACAATTAATTTCAATACTGCATAAACCATTTGGAAAAATAGGCAAAGATGGAGTTATACCAAATTTATTTTATGAATCAAATGTAGTGCTGATAGGTAAATTAAGTAGAGCAAAATCAGAGAAAGAAAAAAAATAGGTAAATTTCTTTAATGAATATTAATGCAAAAATTTTAAACAAAAATGTTAGCAAGGAGATTACAGTATTATATCCAAATATCATGCATTATGATCAGGTGGAATTTATATCAATAATGCAGGCCTGGTTTAATATTTGTGCACATCACTAACCATATTTATTACAAAAAACAATAAAATCATATACTCAATAGATCATTATCTCAATCATTATCTTAATATATGTAGAAAATGTCAAAATACAGCACTCACTTCTATTAAAAACATTATAAATCAGAGTAATAAATAGAGCTTTCCTTAAAATGATAAGTAGTATCTATCTAAAATCATCAACAAGCATTATTCTTAAATAGAGATGATAGACTACTTCCCAATAAAATCAGCGGTTACTCATGAATGCCCATTATCACAACTAGTATTCAGTATTGTATTAGAAATTGTATTAGAAATGCTAGCTATAGCAATAAGACAAGACAAAAATAATTGATGCCATTAGAATAGGCAATAAGGAAATGAAACTATCACTCTTTGCAGACAATGTGATAGCATACTAAGAGAAATCTAGGAAATCAATGAAAAATTTTGAAGATTAAATAATTAACAACTTCAGCAAAGTTGCAAAATATAAAATAAACCCACAAAAATCATCAACATTTTTATATTACCAACAGATTCTAGTAGAAAGAGATAGAAGACAAAACTCTGGAATGAAAGCAATTACGAAACATTTTTTTTTAAGGTTTAAAAAGTGCTGTCCTTACAGCCATGCTGTTTTATTATCCCCATTTTATTTTATTTTCTATTAAGCAAATGCTTTATTAACTTCTGTTTTACATCATTCATTTCTGCCAGATTTTGAGTTACAATTATTTCCCCCTGTTTTTACCCTACCCACCCTCCCAGAATAGCAGTCCCACAAGATATCGCTTCCTCCAATCTGCTCTCTCCCATATCTTCTCCCATACCCCCTTTGACTTTTCCATTAGAGGAAGGTGAATCCTTGTGTCCCAATGCCTGCACATCTTATCTCCCTATTACAAGCAAAAGAGTATTAATAATAGTATTTATATATATTTGAAAAATTTAGTCTTAAAACCTCGAATTCCAGATCCATTTCCTTCCTAGAAAGTGTCACCCATTCCCTCTGGGAAGATAAGTAATTCAGTATATGTTGTACATGTCTAGCTATGCTAAACATTACCATAGTAGATATATTGTACAAGGCAGCTTATAATTCCCTCACACTCATCCCACCCCCTCACCTGGTCCATTCCCTACTTAATCCTGTCCCTCTTCTATAGTGGGTACTTCCAACCTCCCTTCTCCCCAAGGATGCCCTCCCATCCATCATCCCTCCTCTCATCCCCCTTCCCCCTATTCTGCTGCATGTTGAGATATCCCATTTAGTATGTATGTCATTCTCTCCCTGAAACAAATTCAATGAGAATGTGGTTTTGCCTTTTTGCCTTCCTATTCTTCCCCACCCTTACAACCATTTCCCCTTGCTTCTTCTACATGAGATAGTTTACCCTACCCTGTCTCCCCATCTCCTCTTGCCACTTTCCTCTCTCACCTCATAATTTCATCCCTTGAGTATTCTCCCTTCCCAACAAATTCAACCTATGCCCTCTATCCATATATAACAGTAACCATACACACACACATTCACATATGTATTCATATGACCACAGACCCTTCTTCCACTATTTTCATAGTGAGAAAGATATCATCAGTCAGAGTTATTGCTTTTCCATATAGGAATGTAAATAGTTCAACTTTGATAAGTTCCTTTTGATTTATTTTCCCTGATTGCCTTCTTAGGCATCTCTTCCTTCTTGTGTCTGGATGTCAAATTTTCTATTCAGTTCTGTTTTTTTCCTCAAGAATGCTTGAAAGTCCTCTATTCCACTGAATGACCATATATTCCCCTGAAACAAAATACTCAGTTTTGCTGGGTAGGTGACCCTTGGGTTCATTCCCAGTTCTTTTGCCCTCTGGAATATCATATTCCATGCCCTTCGATCCCTCAGTGTAGAAGCTGCCAGGTCCTGGGCTATTCTGATTGTGTTTCCACAATATTGAAATTGTTTCTTCCTGGATGCTTGTAGTATTTTCTCCTTGATCTGGGGATTCTGGAACCTGGCTATAATATTCTGGGAGTTTTCTTTTTGGGATCTTTTTCAGGAGGTGATCTGTGGATTCTTTCAACCTCTATTTTGCCCTCTGGATCTAAAACATCAGGGCAGTTTTCCTTGAGAATTTCTTGAAGGGTGATTTCTAGGTTCTTTCTTTGATCATGGCTTTCAGGTAGTCCAATAATTTTTAAATTGTCTCTCCTGGATCTATTTTCCAGGTCAGTGGTTTTTCCCATGAGATATTTCACATTGCCTTCTAATCTTTCATTTGTTTGGCTCTGCTTAACAGCATCTTGATTTCTCATAAAGTCACTAGCTTCCATTTGCTCCAGTCTAACTCTGAAGGAATGAATCTCCTCAGTGAACTTTTGAGATTCTTTTTCCATCTGGCAAATTCAGCTTGTTAAGGCATTCTTCTCCTCATTGCCCTTTTGGGCCTCCTTTGCCATTTGAGTCAGTCTATTTTTTAAGGTGTTGTTTTCCTCAGTCAGGCTGTTGACCCTCCTTTTATACTTTTCCTGCATCCTTCTCATTTCTCTTTCCAATTCTTCCTCCAGTTCTCTTATTTGATTTTTAAAGTCTTTCTTAAGGTCCTCTATGGCCTGCAATCCGCTCATGTTTTCCCCTGGGGCTTTTGGAGCAGGACTTCTGGCCTCACAGTCCTCTTCCCCTATGCTTCGACCCTCTTTGCCCCCCAAAAAGGAGTCTAGGGTTGCATTTTTCTGTTTAATTTGTTTCCTTTGCCTTGGCATATTGCCATTTAATTACTTGACTTTTGGGCTTGTTGCCACACTATGGCTTTGTGGCCAGATAGGGGAATTTTCTTCCCGAATGTGTTGGGGGGCAATTTCCATTTCTGGCAAGCTGGAAACCCACCCATGACCTCCACCCCAGATCACAATCCAGATCCAGGGAGGTTAAAGCAAGAGCTATTACCCTCCAAGACTGATTGCTGGATCTCCCTACAGTTCTCAGGCCAGGAGCTGGAGCTGCCTCTGAATACTACAAAATGGCGTGTCTCCTCAGCTGTTTCTAGCCCCCACGGGAGGAAGCTGACACATTCCCCCAATACTGGTCCCAAAGTCCATAGGGCACTAACCTCTCATTTTGTCCTAAGCATGTCTATGTTGATAATTCTGGGGTCTCCACAGCTGCTGGTGTTCTGGGGTCCCTCCAGCTGGCTGCTGGCCCTGTCGCCCTGGGGCCAAAACCCTGACTCAGGCACTCAGCTAGATCACCTACTGAAAAAGATCCCCAAAAGAAAACTCCTAGGAATATTGTAGCCAGGTTCCAGAATTCCCAGATCAAGGAGAAAATATTACAAGCAGCCAGGAAGAAACAATTTCAGTATTGTGGAAACACAATCAGGATAGCACAGGATCTGGCAGCTTCTACACTGAGGGATTGAAGGGCATGGAGTATGATATTCTGGAGGGCAAAAGGAGCTGGGATTAAAACCAAGAATTACCTACCCAACAAAACTGAGTATCTTGTTTCAGTGGAAGATGTGGTCACTTAGTGGAATAGAGGACTTTCAAGCATTCTTGAGGAAAATAAAACAGAGTTGAATAGAAAATTTGACATTCAGATACAAGAAGCAAGAGATGCTTGAGAAAGTAAACAGGGAAAATAAATAATTATGAACTTATCAAAGTTGAACTATTTACATTCCCACATGGAACAACGATAACTGTAATTGATGAAACTTTTCTCACTATGAAAATAGTTGAAGAAGGGCATATGGGCATATGAATACATATGTGAATGTGTGTATATATGTTTTCAGGAATACAGAGATAGAGGGCACAGGTCGAATTTAATAGGAAGTAATGATACTTAAAAGGTGAAATTAAGAGGTGAGAGAGGAATATAATGAGAGAAGATGGGCAGAGACAGAATGGGGTGAACTATCTCATATAGAAGAGGCAAAGAAAAATGGTTACAAGGGAGGGGAAGAACAGGAAGACAAAAAGGCAAAACCTTATTCTCATTGAATTTGGCTCAGGGAGAGAATGACATACATACTAAATAGGGTATCTCACCCTACAGGAGTGTAGGAGGAAGCGGACGAGAGGGGGGCTAATGCAAGGGAAGGCAGGCTGGGGGGGAAGGATGTTGGAAGCACCCACTTTTGAAAAGGGACAGGATCAAAGAGGTTTGTGGACTAGGTGGGAGGTGGGTTAGGAGAAATATAGTCTGTCTTTTACAATATATCTACTATGGTAATGTTTTACATTGCTACACATGTACAACATATACTGAGTTGCTTATCTTCCTTCTAAAATCAAATTTTTAAAAAATATGTAAATACCATGATCAATATTATTTTGCATATAATTGGGAGATAAGGTGTGCAGGCATTGGGGCACAGGGATTCACCTCTCCCTACTGGAAAATTTGAAGGAGATATGGGAGAAGACATGGGAGAGTGCAGATTGGATGAGGGGATATCCTCTGGGACTGCTATTCTGGGGTGGTGGGTAGGGGAAAAATAAGGAAAAAATTGTAACTCAAAATCTGACAGGAATGAATGATGTAAACCAGAAGTTAATAAAACATTTGAAAGAAAAGAAAATTAGTTTATATATTTAATGTAGTATCAATCAAATATTATA